>CAKAKR010058879.1:53632-75640 GCA_916700685.1 Adelosebastes latens
AAGTTAACGCGATAATAACGCGTTAACGCAAATTCATTTTAACGCCACTAATTTCTTTAACGCTTTAACGCAATTTGCGATTTTAAGGTTGTCGCGGGCTCAGTTTTAAAGCTAGAGGGAAGATACTGGCATCATATGAAACTAGAAAAACCTAAAGAATCCCCTGGTACCAGTTTGGTGCAGGCAAACTGAAATTTATTTTGAAAGCCTCTTTAGATAATACTCCAATACTATGAAACAGTATTATAATGGTGTGTGTTTGGTTGTGTTGTAGTGGCGGTAAGGAGCGTGAAGGAGATCTGCAGTACTATCCTTTCCGAATGACTCCGTACCTGATGAAAGTCCAGGATGCTGAGCTGGCTGAGGAACAGTTCTGCTGTCTCCTGCTGGCCGAGAGGGTGCACTCTGGATACGAAGGTGAGGCCTTTTGACCACACCCGCATGTTTTCACACACATTTCTAGTGTTCATTTTACTTAAATTAATACAGACATAAATAAGGGAAGTAAAATGCAAAGGGAAAATAATGCATAAATAAATAAATACAATTTAATAATGAATAAATCAATTTAAAAATTAATTTAAAATAAAATGTAATAAATGCAAAAACAAATAAATCAATTAAAAGAAATAAATTAAATTTAAATAGAAGAGTAGATGGGGGAATTAATACAAAGGTAAAGAACTAAAACAAATGGCAATTAATGTCAATTAAATTTATTTGTAATACTATTTTTGGTACATTTAATGGCATATTTATTTATCGAGTTGTATATTTATTTATTTGTTATTTTGGCAGGTTCTGTCCTCCAGATATACAAATGGCACAAACATTTAAATAAAACAGTTGGCTAAAAGCGAGGTGCATGTTTAATGATCACCATTTGCTTTTTTGTTTTACAGGCCAATTCATTTTTTTTCTTCTTCTCTCTCCACAGCACCCAGAATCCCTGCTGACAAGCGTATCTTCACCACCACACACACACCTAACTGTGTGTTCCAGGATGTGGATGAGAGGTGAGTGGACTGAACATCATCTGTGCTGCTGTGTTGTTGAATGAAGTGAATGTTTATAACTGTTTTTTATTGTTTCTCCTTAAGGGCTGTTCCTCTGTTGGGTTACCTCCCTCAGGACCTGATCGGGACCCCTGTGCTACTCAATCTGCACCCAAGTGACCGACCCTTAATGCTGGCTGTGCATCGAAAAAGTAAGAACCCCTTTCACTCACGTGGTTGTCTTTTTTTTAATTCTTTATTTGATTTTGGTACAGCAGTATATATTACAAAACATACAGTCTAGTCAAGTGTACTCAAAGATAAAATAATTCAATAATTTGCTCATCTCTCACTCAACACACCTTCTGTTGCCAACAGTTCTGCAGTCCGCCGGTCAGCCGTTCGATCACTCCTCGATCCGTTTCTGTGCAAAAAACGGCGAGTACGTCACCATCGACACCAGCTGGTCCAGCTTCGTCAACCCCTGGAGTCGCAAGGTCTCTTTTGTCATTGGCAGGCACAAAGTCCGCATGTAAGTATACCTAATGTGTTGTTTTAGTGAAGGTTTTTTTGTCATTAGTAGTTGGAATAATTTTAATTTTGAGCACTGTAGATGACAGCGGTCTGTGCGTTTTTCAGGGGTCCTGTGAATGAAGATGTATTTGCAGCACCAGCTTTCCATGGAGGGAAGATCATGGACTCAGACATCCAGGAAATTAGTGAACAGATCCACAGGCTGCTACTCCAAGTATGTACACACACTAGACGCAAACTTAAATACACATTTTCATACACGCATTTGCCAGTTTCTGTAACAATCTTCCCTCTCTTCAGCCGGTCCACAACGTGGGCTCCAGCGGTTACGGCAGCCACGGCAGCAATGGTTCCCATGAGCAGCTGGTGAGCATCAGCTCATCCAGCGAGAGCAACGGGAACGCCGCGGTGGGGAACACGGCGGAGGAGACCAAAAAGGTGGAGGAGACCAAAAAGGCCAAGCCTCCCAGGACATTCCAGGAGATTTGTAAAGGGGTTCACATGCTGAAGAACCAGGACTCCCAGGTCTGCCTGCGCTCCCCTCCTACGTCGCCCTCACCGTCGCCATCCAAGCCTGAGCAGAAGAAGAGCTCTGACTGTGAGTTCAATTTAATATTACCCGTTACCATACTGTGGTCACTTTTACTGTAATATATACTGCAATGTGCAGTGAAAAGTGAATTAAAAATCAAACAAAAGTATGTTTAATGTTTGTGTTCAGCTCTGTGTGTTTACCTGTTTCTGATGTTTTCTCTTCCCTAACCCTCCAGCAGCAGCTCAGAGGAGTCCAGCTACGCGTCTGAAGGGCTCAGCGCCCCCTCTGCAGGTCAGAGACGGTACTGCAGCCAGCATGGAGGACCTCACATGCAAAGACCAGACTGTCTGCTCCTACCAGCAGATCAGCTGCCTCGACAGTGTCATCAGGTTGGTGTTTGTGTCCTCGTATGATGACAGTTTAAAGATCACGTGTGTGACGCATGCACTCTGATTAAATCCATATCTGTTTCTCAGGTACCTGGAGAGTTATAACATCCCCATCACAGCGAAGAGGAAGTACCAGTTCTCCACCAACACCAGCACCACCTCCTCCAACTCTGATGACGACAAGAAGGGTTCAGAGGACGGCATGCAAGTGCCTCAGGACACCAACCAAGGTATGTACACACCATGCATCTGTGTACATAAAAACATGCCACAAACCATCTAGGATATTAGATCCACCCCCTGTGTTGTTCATTATCGTTGTTGCCTGCATCAGCTTTAGACTGTAATCATCTATGGCTTGGCGCTAACAGAGGATTGCTCTCTCCCCATCCAGACCATTTGATGCTAGACACCCAGCCAAGCCTGTCAAACATGAAAGCACCTAAGAAGCCTTCATCTGGGGCGGCTGCTGTGGTGGGAGGTCCCCTGGCACCCCTCAACCTGCCCAGCAAGGCCGAGAGCGTGGTGTCCATCACCTCACAGTGCAGCTACAGCAGCACCATCGTCCACGTGGGAGACAAGAAGCCTCAGCCAGAGTCTGGTGAGTGTCACCGTCCATTTTTTTAACATAAGTGATGCTAGAAAACAAGTTCTGTTTGACTGATGTTTATGGCTCCGATTTATTCTACAGAAATGATCGAGGACGTGGCGGAGAGTCCTGCGCCCCCGGCTCTCCATGTCAGCGTGGTGTCCCCGCCCAGCCAAGAGGAGGAGGCCTACAAGCGGCTGGGACTGACCAAACAGGTGCTGGCTGCACACACCCAGAAAGAAGAGCAGGCCTTCCTCAACCGCTGCCGAGAGCTCCACAACGCCAGGACCTTCCAGAAGGACTGTTTCACATATCTGCACAAGCAGAGACGTCCAGCCAATGCTGAAGGTACACAAGGTTTAATAGTAACCACGGCTGTCAAAGTTAACGTGATAATAACTCTATAGTAACCACATCAAATTTAGAGTGTCATATCTGAAAAACAACCCTCTGACCTGGCCATGTGTCATCTCAGGATCATCCCGCCTACGAGGTGCAGCCAAACAGGGCACCACCAGACCTGAGACTACCGCCAAGAAGGGCAACCGTAACAGGAAGTCCAAGAAGCAACGGATGAAGCATCCTGACTCGTCAGACAGCGCCGAATCAAACCGCAAACCCCGGCCCCCTCTCCAGGGTCTCAACCAAACCTCCTGGTCTCTGTCAGAGGCATCCCAGTCAGCTTTTAACGTCTCCTACCCAGCCATGGTGCCTGCCTACCCGCTGTACCCCCCTGCACCTGCAGCCTCAGCCCAGAACCCCCACCCTGACCCCTCCCTTTCCGCCGGCTTTGGAAAGGGGCAGAGCACCCAAGCCCCACCTTCTGCCGCTCCGTTTGCTGCACCAATTGTTACACCTGTGGTGGCTCTGGTGCTACCCAATTACCTCTTTCCCCAAATAGGACCGTTAGGTCAGATCGGGCAGTTGGGGGCCGCTCCTAGACCAACGTTTTTCCCTGAGCAGGCCCAGACGCAACCTGCATACACTACCCAGCAGCCCTTTCAGCCCCCACAGCCAGCCTATGCCATGCAAACACAACCCCCGTACACCAGCCAACAGCCGTTCCCTGTGCAGACTGCCTTTACCCCCCAGCAGCCATTCCAAACCACACAGACCCCCTACACTACCCCGCAGCCCTTCCAGGCTGCTCATAGCCCCTACACTACCCCGCAGCCCTTCCAGGCTGCTCATAGCCCCTACACTACCCCGCAGCCCTTCCAGGCTGCTCAGACCCCCTACACTACCCCGCAGCCCTTCCAGGTTGCTCAGACCCCCTACACTACCCAGCAGCCTTTCCAGGCCTCTCAGACTGCCTACACTACCCAGCAGCCTTTCCAGGCCTCTCAGACTGCCTACACTACCCAGCAGCCTTTCGCTGCCCAGCCTTCTTTCCCAGTGCAGACTCAGTTTGTGGCTCAAACCACGTTTCCAGCTCAGCCCTTCCCCTACAGCCTAGCCCCCGAGCCCCCCAAACCCATGGCCATGGAGCCCAGAGAGGGGGCGGCGTCGCGCTCCTCCACCCCAGCCTCTGGAGCGAGGGACCCCGCCGCGTCGCCGCCACTGTTTGAGTCGCGGTGCAGCTCACCCCTGCAGCTCAATCTGCTGAGCATGGAGGAGGGACAGCGTTCGTTGGAGCGGCAGGACAGCACAGCGCTGCTCGCTGGAGGCCTGGGCAGCAGCTCAGGGGCAGCTGGTGAGAAGAACAGAGGCTCAGCCAAGACTGAAAACCTCCAACAGGTGAGAGTCACAATGTACCGAGTGAAAGCAAGAGAACGTATCTCCGTCTTGTAACGGCTTCACCCACATAAAGCTTGTCACAACGCTGATGGTCTGCTGCCTCATGTTTCAGATGGAGTCTCCAGGAGATGGGGCTCACAGCGACGGTAACTCCTCATCCTGCGACTTGCTGGACATCCTGCTGCAGGAGGACTCCCACTCTGGGACCGGATCAGCCACCTCTGGCTCCATGGGCTCCGGATCGGGCTCAGGATCGGGCTCAGGCTGTGGTACATCAGCTAGTGGAGCTTCAGGCAGCAGAACAGGTCAGTAGAGCAACACTCAAGCTTGAACACTTTCACTTTTCATAGGAAAAATTCCTATGAAAAGTACACGTATTGATTTTTGTGTCTCTAAAACTTTGTTTAGGGAGCAGCAACACCAGCAAATACTTTGGCAGCATTGACTCTCTGGAACACAACCCCAAGGCCAAAGCCAAGACGAGAGGTGAAGGAGGCTCTGATGGCAGCCAGTCACAGACCAAGGCTTCAACCCAAGGCGAGGGAGAGCATTTCATCAAATGTGTTCTCCAGGAGCCCCTCTGGCTGCTGATGGCCAACGCGGACGACAAGGTCATGATGTCATATCAAATGCCACCCAGGTGAGTCACTGACTGGGAGGAGGTATTATTTTAGGGGTAAACAAAGGCCTGTAATGTAACAAAAGAAACAAATGAAAGTGCAAAAGTCAGTCAGATGTGTTGAGTTTTCTGATAGTGTGCAGATTTCTTTGTGACTGATTACTCAACTGTCTAAACATAATATGCATCGGTAAACTGTAATGTGCGTGTTTGGTGACCCACAGGGACATTCAGAGGGTTCTGCGAGAAGACAAGGAGAGGCTGAGGCAGATGCAGAAGAGCCAGCCTCACTTCACTTCAGACCAGCGACGAGAGCTGATGGAGGAGCACCCCTGGATGAGGAGGGGAGGTCTACCTGCTACTATCAACGTGAAGGTAAGGACCACATACACGTTTGTGTATCTCAGAAATATATATAGATATACCAACCCTGTCTCACGTGAAGGCGTATAAATAGCACAACATTACACGGACATTCTGCGTGTCATGAGTACGCATTTTAGCCTTTTCACGTGTCATTTGTACGCTGAACAAACGTCCACAGTTAGGTCCAGGCAAGAAAACCACTTAGTTATGGTAAGGGAATCGTAATGGTTGGGCTTAAAATAAGTAAGTAAAACAACTACGGAAAACATGTGACAAACGTCAACAAAACAAACACGACAAACGTCACTAACTTAACTTGCAGAACAAAACTCCAGTCTTGAACACGGGTCTCCTGGTTAAAAGTCTGGTGATTGTTGGATCCATCCACCTCCTCACAGCCCACCATAAGTGATCTTTCTTGCTTTTTATACTACGTCATTAACTCTTACCGTAGCATTAATACACAGATGCGTTTACATTTCAGTCAGTAAAGGATACATGGCGTGCAAATGACACGCGGAAATCAAGAAAGGCGTACTTATTGCACGCTAAACGCCTTGCGCATTATCGTGGCATTTATACGCCTTTTCATGCAAACGGGCTGGATATACATATACAGCTGTAGTTATATAGTCAAATTTAAATGTATTTAATATCGGCCTTGTGTATGTGTGTGTTTTTAGGAGTGTGTATACTGCGATGACGCGATGGCGGCCCCCATCGAGGAGGACATGCCACACATGGACATGGGCGAGGAGCTGAGCCGAGAGCGCCAGAGCTCTCAGAGCCAATCAGAGTCTACGCCTCAAGACACTGGCTCCTGAACGCACACGCCGCCAGCAGGGGGACACACTCGACCAGCCATGGACCTTCACTTACACACACACAGACACACTGTGGATGTGAGACAAACAAACTGTGTGCCTGACCATCCACACGCACACACAGCATAAACTCAAGCAGGATTCTGTGCTGCCGTTGTGGTGAATATAAGGATACGTGTGAGTTGTGAGGAGGACTGCTGCTGAAGTGCAGTTCTTAATCCGCCCGTACAGGGGGCAGTAGCGCTGTATGAGGGTCTTTGTATGCATGACCCTCATATAGTACTTTTGCCAGCTCTCACACACACACTGAAAGGATCTGGGCCCAGCCTGTGTGGTTGGTGACCTTTGGCCTCCCAGATATTGTTTTATTTCATTGTTTCCCTTCCCTGTTTGTCAGAGGCAGAGCATTACAGCAACATGAGCAGTTATTATCCTAAATAAGTTAATGGGTATCTTATTAACTTATTCAAATATATTTATGATTAGGGTTTAAAAATGTTGTTAACAGCATAGCTGTTTAAATACTCTGCAGCCAGTCATAATGTTCGTGTTTCCTTGTTTTGCCACATTCAAGCCCCTCAAACCCCCGTTTGTTTTCAGATTTTTAACTCTGTAGAATACTTGTGGTGCACATTGGATGATGCAGGCTGGGGTCAAACTTTTGTGTCATGGATTAGTTGTTGTATCGCTACTGTCCTCGAACCTGAGTATTTGTAAAATCCAGGCGCAGGGCAGTGGTTGCACTTAACTCAACAGCCAACAGACACGTAGGCTGATAATAACTTTCCTCAACAATGACAATCTGATCATTTACCTATGTATCTTATTTATTTTCTACCGGATAATGTATCTAGAATAGATTGTTTTAAGCTAAAGCCAAATCCTCTCAGCTAAAAGACAACTCTAAACTGGAGCTAGCTACACAGAATAACCTCAAAAAAACCTATTGCAAAAAAAATGTCAGGTAATATTCTTTTTCTGTCAATGTGGTGCAGCTCTACTACACAATGTCATGTATAGAACAAAACAGTCGGGAGTCAGTGGGGGATTTATACATTATGCAAAATGACAGATCCTTGACTCATTGAAAAGCTGTTGTGTGTGATAACCGTGTTTTCAACAGATGGCGATACTGAGCACTTAAGTATAGGAGTACAGGGGGGAATACGGCATTACAGCTGTAGCAAATACAGGGACCATGTTGCCTCAGAAGTAACCTTCTATAGAAACGGGGTTACACAGGAAATGGTGACATGTGTGCATGAGGAGCCACTTGTCATCTAGCGTTAAGTATTAAGGAAAAGGTGGCTCCATGTGGGTGAACATTAGGAGAACTGGGAACAACTCAGGTGCTACGACAGAGAAACTGTTGAGGCAGGCTTGTGAATGTAACAGACTGGACCAAGAGCATCTCGCTGCTTTGTTTTCAAGATTTTAATTTTGTCTGAATTTATTTTTAAATATATATTTCTATTTTTTTCTCGTGTGTTTTGTTTGGCGACGGTAAGAGCTTTTGAGTGTCTTAGGGGACGGACCCTACCTCCAATAAAACCCAGGTCATGTTACTGTAAGGAGAACATGTGCATGTGTGCGCATGTGGGCAAAGCGCAATGGAGAGAGCGGTCAGATACTTGAGTGATTCCAGTGAGTGATGGTCTCGTACAGAGACTCTGCTTTCTGTTTCTATGAATGAATACACAGAGAGGACAGCCGCCTGTCACCACCTTTAACTGCAGTCTATCTCTGTCTTTTCTGTGACAAAATATCTCGAGGGACATCCTCCAACGCTCACCTGTGTATAAACCATTAAGAAAGCATGAATTGAGAGTAAGCCTGAGAACTTACTCACAAGGCCTCGCATAGAGGGAATTCATGTTTAAATTAAATACACACTGGTGGGCTGTTGGAAGCATCCTGATCTGTAAATGCATTCACACGGTACTGGCACATGATGATGTGTATGGACATGTAAATTTCTTTCATTGCCACTGTATGAGTATGTGGTATATTAAACTAGCACAGTTATGTGCTTTTTTTTGTAGGTAAGATGATGTGTTGTTTGAGACATGTTTGAGAACCAATGTTGTAATAAAATTACAGAAATATAACCCGAGTGACTCAGATTGTTTTTTTGCTTAACATATCGAGGTCATACGTTGTTGGCTGGAAGAAGAAAGAAAACGCTGATAGGGGAAATAAATGATAAACCTAAAAAACAACTTAATAAATTAAATCAAACCCTTATTTTAGAGCTGAAACGATTAAACGATTAGTTGCTATAAACTATTTTGATAATCGATTAAGCTGTTTGAGTAATTTTTTAAGGAAAAAAAAAATTCGCTGATTCCAGCTTCTTAAATGTGAATACCTTCTGGTTTCTTTACTCCTCTATGACAGTAAACTGAACATCTTTTGAGTTGTGGACAAAACAAGACATTTGAGGACGTCATCTTAGGCTTTGGGAAACACTGATTGACATGTTTGACCATTTTCTGACATTCTTTAGACCAAACAACTAATCAATTAATCCAGAAAATGATTGACAGATTAATCAACAATGAAAATAATCATTAGTCGCAGCCCTACATTCTTTGGTAAGATGATACCAGAGTGGTTGCTATTTGAATAAAGAGGCCTGCAACTATTTTTTTTCATTGTAGATTTTTCGGTTGGTTACTTTTTTTTAAATTAATTAATTAATTGATTAATTGTTTGGTTTATAAAATGTCCGAAAACACTGAAAAATGTCCTAGAACACAAGGTGACGTCGTCAGATGTCTTGTTTCGTCCGACCAACAGTCCAAACACCAAGAATTTACTATAATTTAAGAGCAAGAAAAACAGCAAAGTCTCACATTTTAGAATCTGTAACCATCAAATGTTTCATACTTTTGCTTGAAAAATAACAATCGATCATCAAAGTAGTTGCTGAATATGAAAAACAATCTTAATTTTCTTTCCATCAAGTAATTGATTGATCGTTGCAGCTCTCTAAATCGGGTAGTATATAGCTCACATTCAGTCTAATTTGATCTCAAGTGGGCCGGACCAGTAAAAAATTTCATAATAACCTCTAATTAACGACACCACCAGTTGTTTCCCTTTCTTTTAGTGTACAGAAGTACAAGCACAATCTGAAAATGTTCACAATTTATGAACAATTAATTTACAAAACACATATTATATTCCTTGAGTACTTGAGAAATAGTAACTGATCCATTTTTCACTCCACTGTCCACTTCTCTCCTTTTTGACATTTTACTGTAAATGATGTGCATTTTCTTGCAAAGACAATCACAGTAATTAATGAATCTATCATTCTAGATCTACGTCATTCCAAAGCTTGTTTTCATGTGTCCAGATAAGAAGTCAAATGAAACTGCTGAATAAGTGCATTGTGTCTTGCATGCTGCTGCTGCTGCTGCTGACCACTAGGATGTGATTGTTCTCTCTCACAGTCAAAGACAGTTGAGAAGAAGCCAAGGATGACAGGGTTCCCCGGGGATCTGTTTCAGCGCCATATGCTCGCCTCCGCCGCCGTTGAGTCACTCTCACGCCAACTGTTGCATTGCACTGACCTTTGACCTCAGAATTCATATGCACGGTCACAAACACACAGCTGATGCATGCAAAAACAAAAAAAACAGACAGGAGGGAGGTCCTGTCTGTTTTTTCCCCTCCTTTTTCCCCGCTAAAACTAATTCTGTTAACGTGGTCATCTGTCGTTTTCAGTTAGCAGATTGGTGTTACATGCAGGTGTTTGATGGAGGGAAGTATTACCCCAGGGAAATTGCATTTTTATATTTTGGGGTTAGGTTAGATACTATAGAAACTATACAATAGACCTACTTATCAACATTATACAATGGGGGTGTGACTGTAATTTAATTTGGCTGAGGGCCCTTAAAATCAACATCCACCCACCTGCTTCCTTCCATACACCCAAACATACACACTCTAGGGTTACAAAGTACATAGCGGTCCATAATTACAATGACTGGTGTGTTTAGGGACTATATGCTTACATTGTACGCTGTAATTTAATTTAGTCGGTTTGAATCAGGGTTTGGCTGAAATCCACAAGAGACCAGAAATAGAAGACCGAAGAAGTAAATGTTTCAGTGAAAGATAGCACGTTTAAACTATGAACTGCTGGTTAAATCTGGTGACATTTGATGGGAAATATTGGTGAGAATTTATCATTTCAATCAGGGATGCATCCAAGATCTTTTTCAGTAAAAGGAATACATTTCTGTTACGCCCTACCAACAGAAATAAAAATACAATATGACCTGAAAACGTTTAATGAAAAGGTGAAACACTGGTTGAAACTAAACCAAACCTGTGATCACTGATTATTGATTGGGAACATACATATGTAAATTGATTGTAATGTACAATGTTGTATTATGTGATTTTATGTATGATGTGCTATTCTGTATTTTTTTAAATTTATTTTCTTTTTCTTAAAAGCCTAACCAGGGACAAGGTCTGCAAATTAGCTATGGCTAGAAGTCCTATATACGTTGCACCGGTTGCACTTTAATTAAGTATAACAATGCCTATGTATTGTCCCTGTCAAATAAACTAATAGAAATCAGCACATAAATGTGTAGGTGTGTGTGAGTGGTGGATCTAGTTGAAGTAAATAGGCTATGCACTTGGCCTAAGATTTATAAATACACCTTGATTACATAATCAGAACTTTTTATTTATTTATTTTTATTTACAGGTTTATTTGACAGGGACTATGTATAATAAACATAAACAGCATATAGCCTACATTACATAGAACAAGCATTATAAATACTGTAGTCCCAGGATGCATATACAGAACAGTAGTGGCTGCTTGATATTACTTATGGTAAGCTAGATATTATTTGGTTGAGACAGTAATTAGACATAGGCCTACTACTAGTCACAAAAAGTCTTTGTTGCATCCGAAATTTCATACTAACATGCTATTTAGTAGGCTAAAATAGTATATGAGATTTTTCAGTATGTCCTGAAACCAGTAGTATGCGAATTGCATACTATTTCCGGTGAATTAAATCCACAACTAAAGCCATCCCCAACTCTTTTATATGCTTGATTAGAGGAATTTTAACAAAACAAACTACCTACCTGCGCGCTCTCTGCTCGTGCACTCATGCGCGTCCCCGTCAGTCTTCCAGAAGCTGCTCGCCTGACAGCTGTGAGTACTAAACAACCATGCTAACAATAGACATGTTTGTTGTTTAAAGTTCATTATATATGTTGATGTTCGTGATGATAATAGTGGGGGAGTGGCTCTGAAGGGACGGACTGTCAGTGTTGACAACTTGGTGACTTTCTCATGTTAAAGGAGAAAGTTTAACATCACTATGTGGAGCTAGGTGCTGGGTTTGATCATTTTTTAAATCTTGCTAATTTCTCAACATTACCAACCCTAACAATTACCAACTTTAGCTCTTTACAAGCAGCAATACAGTGGTAGAATGTAACTAAGTACATTTACTCAAGTAAGTAAGTTTTGTGGTACTTATACGTTACTTTATAAACTCAGAAAAAAAAGTTCAGAAACTTGTGTTCGGTGGATTATTTCTCTGTTGTTACAATGTTAATTGGCATTGTATTTTACATGGTTGGAAAGCCTGTTTATTTACCTTCACAATGATGTCCAACTTGTAAGGATCATGCATTTGTGGGATGAGCAGCACAGCTGATTGTGTGGGGAGCGCCCAAGAAAAAATTGCCAAAATGCTCTGCCAATGGTAAACGGTGTATTCTCCTGTTGGTGTTGACTCTTGTTTTGAGTTGTTTGGTGGATTGGATGATTGAACTCTCTATCAGTAACACGGAACAAACAGGACATATTGGCAATTTTACACTTTATTCATTTAATACAGTACCTCGAAATTGTACTCAAGTACAGTACTTAAGTAAATGTAGTAAATGTACTTAGTTACATTCCACCACTGATCAAGTGACAGTCAGAAGACATGAGGGCCAGCCTCTCTCTCTGTGTGTGTGTGTGTGTGTGTGTGTGTGTGTGTGTGTGTGTGTGTGTTAGCTGTGTGTGTGTGTGTGCTGGCTGGTCTCTTTGAAGAATCGGAGCCTGCTTGTATTCTTTAGTGTCCTTTCAGCTGCTTTGACGCTCCTCTGTCAAATGGTCGCAGCTCTCTTTGATCACCATGTCTCCTCCGCTCCCATTTCAATGTGTTTCCTCCGACGTTCACACCCGGGTCCCCTCCAACTCCTCCACCTCCACCTCCAACTCCACCTCCACCTCCACCAGAGTTTATTAATTATTCCTTCAAGGACTCCAGGATCACCTGGCAATAAGACAATGCAGCAACGTGTTATTTGCACCAAATATTGATCCTATTGGTCAGAAATACGAGATGAAAAGAGGGAGAGAGGAGACTTTCGTTTTATATCAGGAACTGAGGGCCCATATAGGCTGCAGGCTGGTCCAGACTGAGTCCAGACAGGATCTCACAGTCCTTTGTTAATATGCTCTTTGTATCTGAGGTGAGAGTGAAGACACTTGTTGGAGAGGTGCGACTCTTTCATGTTGCGCGTCCTCGTGGTGGGAAGGGACTGCAGGTCGGAGGTGTAAACAGGAAGAGGAGAGCATGTCTCAAAGTTATGATCTTCAGTTTTAGGGTGATATATTTTAATCTTCATCTTTTCAAAATGGGCTTTTAGCTTGTGGCACCAGAGGGATATTTTGTGAGGATTAGCAGAGAAAGGTGTAAAATGTAATTCATTTTATTTGGACAATTGATTGTGAGAAATGTTATTGGTCTCTTTTGCTGTTTAAATGTGATTTAATAGGCCTTGCAATCAAACTTAAATCTCAGTGCTCTTAATAGCTCTTTGGCCTAAATCACTTCACACAAATTACCCTGGAGTAATTTTAAGATGAAGCAACTTTTCAACAGTTAATTAACATTCCTTGGCAATATTTTATCTTGCAAATTTTCCTGAAGATTTTTTTTATTACCCATGTAGCCTATATTCTTTTTGAAATATCTATTTATTTATTTATTTAAGTTTTTATCATTTTTTTTCTACTGTCGGGTAGCTGCACGATTTTGAAAAAATAATATATAATTGTAATTAATTTGACTCATGGCAATTCTATGATTGATGATTTGCGATATTAGAGGGAATTATAATTTTTGCATCATTATTCTCATTTTCATTGAAAAACACATTGAAATGATTATGGTGTGATTTTACGAGGATCTAAACAAATATATTTTCTTAAGTCTGTAGAATATGAAGTTTAGGTCAGGACATCTCTGCAGCATGACAATATTTAATATAAAATGGTATTTTGACATACATTTTTAACAAATATTGCACCTCGTAGACCATATTGCGATTTTGATCAAATTGATTAATTGTTACTCTCAGGCATTGAGTCAAGTCAGACGACAGCTCTTCAATTACATAATTTTATTTATCAAATTCAGACATTTTACTGGCATCTCTAAACATCATTACAACATAAAGTGGTCATTCTGAAGGAGGCTACTGGTCCAATAAACTACAGGCCTTTATGAAATACAATAGAAATATTTATATTAATCAGAGGCATTGCCAAACTTCTCGGTTTCTAAAAGAGCTTTTCTCCACATACAAATCCTATATACACAGAGTTATTGACACAAAAAAAACAAAAAAAGTGTGAAGTTGAACTGTTCCTCGTCTGTAAGTGAATGTTGTGTTGAGAGAGGAGCTTTCATCTCTCTCCAGGTGTAAAGAAAGTCTTGACAGAGGACTCAAAGCCAGGGAGTCGCTACTGAAAAGGGAAGGGGGAGTACGTTCAGGAGGCCCCAAGATGGAGGGGCCCTTCAGAGGAAGGGCCCCTGTAATGAGATAAAGGAAAACTCCACCCTTTAACACTCTGTTGGACATTTTTCTGTGATATCCAAGGAGTGTTTTTCTACTTCTACTTCACTGAAGGATTTCCTAAATCTCCCAGAATGCCAAGGAAAGGATTCAAACTTGCTGCATTCAGTTGTGGGTGAAGAGAAAAGCCACAACCATGGTCCCTCCCCAAAGTGATCTGCTGTTGCATTGCATTGTGATCAACTGAGGCTGTTGTTAGTGGACAAATTGGTCTCTATGCGTCTTCGAGAACAGATTTGATTATTGAATATCAGTGTGGGTAATCCAGGAAAAAATCCATGCTTGTGTCCGGTTATCTGCCCGGGTAAATGAGCCAAGAAATGCAAGTTAAACCACCGAAAATGGTTATTTTTGAAGTGTTCATGTGTTGTAGAGTGGAATTTTCCCTTTCAATAAGCGGCCCGGTGTCACATCTTATAAGAAAGCTGCTTCAACGTATCCAAACTGCATCCATCCAGACCCCAGATCCCTACCAGGGTCTCCACATAGACCGAGGGTAGGTCACGGTGGGCATGCTCAGGGCCTCCCTGTTCTCCGAGCCCTCCGTGGAGCTCTGGTTGTGCTCGCTGTCGGTCTCGTCCAGGTCGGAGCACAGGTCCTCGCTGGACGTGCTGGAGGGTGCCGGGGAGAGGGCCGAGGACGAGCCGCTGGACAGACTCCTTCCTCCGGGTGAAGCCAGAGTCGTGCAGAGCGATTCATCGCCTCCCTGCCAAGTGCTGCCGTTACTCCCAGAAGTGTCAGTGATTAGATCCATCAGCACGTCCTGGAGGTGGTCCTCGTTCAGGGGCATGCACTCCAGGAGGTGGTTGAGGAGCTCCGCCGCCACCGTGGCGTCTATCCCAGGACAGCTCGACACGAACATGTGGACCTCGTGCATGCACTGGATGTAGCCGGCCGCAAACCTCTCGCTGGCTTCTCGGTTGAGTGCGTCTGTTTCTGTGGAAGGAGAGGGAAAGATTATGAAATGTATTGCTCATGGTCCCAGCCAAGTCAGCGGTGTAGTGGAGGGTTAACGCAGGTATACCGGGTATACCCACCTCTTTTTCTGGCGGTTTACAGTATACCCATCTATCAGCCATCCTCCTCAGTAACCTATAGGCTACCATCTACCTAGTACACCCAGCCTCATCAACGACCACTGAGCCAAGTCACTGTCAGTTGGGTTAACATTTCGCCAGAGTAAACAGATGATGAAACACCACAAAAATAGTTTTAATCCCTCTAAATCAGTGGTTGCTTTTGGTCTTTTTATCCCTAATTCGAAGAAATGTCTACCTGCGACCAATCTTCATTGGTTGCATATGCCTACCAGTTATGACCAGTGCACCCAGAGGGATTTTTCCTTGTTTTATATGAATTCATTTTGAGCCTTAAAGAAGTAAAATCATCCAGTAAGTAAAATACAAAAGCTCAAAAGATTAGAGGAAAGTCTGTGTAGAAATATGTTTCAATATGTCATCTCGTTACCCCTGAAATGTATCTTTTGACCCCATGTGGGGGTCTAAATCTCAGGTAGAACTTTGAGCATACATGCACTGTAACATCCCTTGATTCAGGTCTGAAGATATAAGAGGATGCAAACCTTATTGTCAGGGTGGCAGTGTCAGATACAGGATTTTAAGACGTGGTGTATTAGAGTGTAAACTGAGCAGAGTTGTGCAGACCTTGGGTTCGGTTCTTCAGTATGTCCTCCACCTTCTTCACCGTCATCTCCAGCACCTCTGCGTTCTCCATCTTGGAATGAAACTGTGGAAACGAACCAGAAGAGCTCCATCAGAACCAGTAATCTACCTGTGCATCACAGGTTACAGGTGAGCTGCTGAGGTGCAGATATACTCACGTCTGTGTCTGCCAGCAAAGTCCGCAGCTCCTGCAAACTCTCATTGATGCGAGCTCGCCTCTTCTTCTCCACCAGAGGTTTCCTGGTCTGCAGAAACACAAAGATCACAGTCAGTGACACAAACTCAGAGCAGTCTCATAAAGTTAAAGTCTTAAAAACTTTAAAACAAATGTGTAGTACCTTGTTCATGTTTTATATGACACAACATTTGTCTGTAACACAGTTGACAAAATAATGAGTCAAATGTTTATTTTCATTAAAATATTTAAAAAGTAATTAGAGCTTAAGCTTGGCAATTTATGAATTTAGCACATTTAGGGGGTATATTATGGTAACAACTAAATTATTTATCAAAAAAGAAAACCAATTTCTTCACTTTTTGGTTGACATGAAATGTACCCCTAATTATAGAATGACTCAACTGTTACAATCAATAGGTTTAAAGGTTTAAAGCTGCACTGTTAAGAATGTCCCAGTAAAATAACAGTAAAGAACTGGCAGCAGGGTTGCCTTTATGTTACTGTAAAATTAACATTATTATACTGTCGCTGAAATTTACAGCTTTGTACTGTTAATGAAAAATACAGTTTGAACTGTTTTTTTTTTATTAATTTCACAGTATTTTACAGTTAATTTACTGTTTAAAGATACATTATATAGCTGTTTTTCCACCTTTCTTTTACATTATCTTACTGATTTGTTTTAATGCACTATTTAGGTTGTATTTTTTTTTACATACATTTTAATAAACATTATTTTTTTGCCTAGATGAATAGACTTAGCAGGTTACAGACATAGGAATAGTCACACTAAATACAATTAAAGGCACTTGTTAGGAAAAAGGCTATAATAGACTTGTTGACACTTTTCCCAAAATGTCTGTCTATAGCTGGCTACAAGCACAGAATGCAAACCAGAACAACATGTGAGTGAAGAACAATAAAGCTAATTCACTGATTTTACAATCATGTACAATGTACAAGCCTCATGTGTGCAGATCAGGTCCCAGAATTTTCAAATTCATTCACATAATACTAGACAGGTTAATCATCTTCACCTGCCTTTATACAAAACAAAACATGGCCAGTACTCCATCAGATATCTTGGTGTACAAATATGGATCACCAAAATACATGTTATCAAGAGCTCGTTATCCTTTTAGAGCATTTTAAAAGGAAATTATCATCACATTTAATTAATGATGTCTAATTATCTTTGGATATGTTTAGATATATTTTCTATTTTTTCTGTACATTTTTTTCTATGTATTTAATTGTTTTTATTGGATTGTTTTCTGCACATTTTGTGTACTTCTTGTTGTTGTTTAACTTTTGTTGTATTTTTAAAATTATGTTAGCTTAGATCTTTCTTTCTTTTTTGTTATTGTTTTTTTTCTCCTGGGGTTGGGTGGGAGGCTTCTTGACCTCTCCTGACACATTTCTTGTTTTTTTTTTTCATTGACTGGATTTTGTGAAGTTTTATATGTGCAAATAAATAAATAAAAACAATTTAAAAAATGGCCTATGAGTTTAATTTAACAGGTTTTCTTTTGTATTAACAGTAAAGCACTGTTTTTTTTTAGCAATAACAGGTTAATACTGTTGAAATCCTGCTGTAAATTAACAGTTTTACAGTGTGTGCAGTTTGCAGAGATATGAAATGCAGTGTGCAGGCTGTCACTGTGTGTGTGACAAGTGCATCACTGTGCAAAGAGTGCACCAGAGTCGGTACCTTTCTGTCCGCTCTCTGGACCCCATAGTCGGACTCCTCTTCTTCCATCTCCAGGTCGCTGTTGCTGGGTCGAGCAGAGGGAGCCATGTTGGTCGGATCTGGCCGCTTCTTCTGTGGCTTCTCCCACTGCTTACTACCGTCCACCCACCGAGGAGCAGCTGGCAAACACAACCGGTTACAGGAAAAGAAAAAAAAAAAATCTACAAACTCGCCCTGTGTTTATTGTGCAATCCCAGTGAGACGTGCTGCTGCTGCTGCTGGCGCTACGCTGAGTGTCTGTTGTTAGTATTTATAGGGGCTTATTAGCATGTGAATGGGGGCTGAGCTGCTCTCGCTGGGGGACAACAGAGAGACACAGCCGGAGAGCCAATGAGAGACCACTGTCTTTGTCTCCGGTCAGCCTGAGGAGCTGGATGGGCTTTAATCACACAGTTTGTTAGGTTTAAGGGACCGATTGCTCTGTTTTTCCTCCAGTGTTGCTTCTAATCAAATGTGTGTCTCTATTCAGCTGCACTAAATGCATTATTATGCAGAAAAGGCTGTTAGAGTGACACCTATATGATCTTTTAAATAAAACTCTGATAAATGTTTTTTTTTCAATATTTATTGAATTTATGATATTTAATATTAATATTTGAGTCCTTGAAAAGCGCTATATAAGTTGAATTTATTATTATTATAATATTATATTTATTGTTTTTTTGTTCATTTGAAACAACAGAACAAACATTCACAAACGTCCCCAATAATAAGTTCCCTATTGTTGCTTCTAATCAAATGTGTGTGCCTCTATTCAGCTGCACTAAATGCATTATTATGCAGAATAGGCTGTTAGAGTGACACCTATATGATCTTATAAATAAAACTCTGATAAATGTTTTAATATCTGCTAAATGTAACATTATTTTATTGGAGAGTGAGTTGTGATATTGTGTAAAACTATAATTTGCTGACATTATTAAGTGGTGTTTTGTATTTATCCTTGTTGGGCAGTTTTCTGACTAGCCTGGAGTAATTTTAAAGATAAGTAACTTTTCAACATTTAATTAACATCTCCTGACAATATTTCATTGTCAGGAGATCACCCATGTATATCATTGTTTAATATATTTAATAATTTTAGTTAATTATCATTATTTAATTTTTTATCACCATGTATATTATTTTTTAATATATTTAATACTTTTTTATTTAATTTAGTATTACCCATGTATATTATTTTTAAATATATTTAATCATTTCATTATTTTTTTTTCAACAATTATTTAACATTTCCTGACAATACTTTATCTCTGAAATTTTCCTGAAGATTTTTTTACTACCCATGTATATCATTTTTTAATATATTTAATAATGTTAGTTAATTATTATTATTTAATTAATTTTCTATCACCATGTATATTATTTTCTAATATATTTAATACTTTTATTAATTTATTATTATTTATTTAATTTAGTATTACCCATTTATATTATTTTTAAATATATTTAATCATTTAATTCTTTTTTTTCAACAACTATTTAACATTTCCTGACAATATTTTATCTCGCAAATTTTCTTGAAGATTTTCTTATTACCCATGTATATTATCTTTTATATATATTAAATAGTTTTTGTTATTATTTATTGTTGAACTATTTTTTACAATTATATACATATATGTTTATAAAAAAAACTATCTTTTTTTCCTCTTTTGCTATAAGCCACATTAGTTGCTGTTAAAATGTGATTTAATGGGTCATGCAATCAAACTTAAATCTCAGTGCTCTTAATAGCTTGTTGGCCTAAATCCCCTCACACAAATTAGCCTGGATTAATTTGAAATATAAATAACTTTTAAATTTATAATTTAATGTTAATTAATTAACATTTCCTGACAATATTTTATCTCTCAAATTTTCCTGAAGATTTTTTTATTACCCATGTATATTATTTTTTAATATATTTAATAATTTTAGTTAATTATTATTTATTTAATTATTTATCATTTTATATTATTTTTTAATATATTTAATAATTTTAATTATTTATTTAATTTTGTATTACCCATGTATATTATTTTTAAATATATTTAATCATTTAATATTTTTTTTTCAACAATTAACATTCCCTGATAATATTTTATCTCGCAAATTTCCTTAAAGATTTTCGTATTACCCATGTATATTATTTTTTATATATATTAAATATTTTTATTATTGAATTATTTTTTACAATTATATATATATTTATTAAAAAAAAATCTTTTTTTCCTGTTATAGTACTCTCAGGTAGGGCTGCATGATTTTTTAAAAATATATCCAAAAATCCAGGCTGACTGTTGTAATAAACATTTCTGACCACTTTTACGCGTCAGGGCATCTCAGCATCTCTGCTAGTATGTGTCTGTTTTTTTCTGCCCGACCAGTTCTTAGTTTTGCAGGCTTTTGTGTCTGAGCCTCAGCAGATTTAGCCGGCTGTTTGGCGGATGTAACGCGATGCCTTCAGTTGGCAGCTGCTGCTGCTGGCGGCCCCTCGGCCCAAACTGAATCAGCCGGGGGAATTAAGGGCCCTTCTCCAAAGAAAGCGACAGGTGTTGGCCTGCGCCTCGTTTGTTCTCCGTTTGTTTGGTGACTTCTGATTTGTGTGCAACTGCGTTCTCACGTTGCATGCTCTGCTGCACGAGAGTTTATAATATCTGGTTGATTTTGTGCTTGTCTTTAGTGTGATGTGCTGTGTGTGTAAAATAATGCAAATTATTAAAGCTGTCTTCCTTTACAACAACATTTAAAAAGTGACATTTTCATGGCTTTTATATTATAAAGCAGGTTTAAGTTCTATATAAATACTGTGAAAGTATCGAAACGCTTAATCCACAGAGAAATACACACAGCCCGTATTCAGAAACTGAGCTTTCGAAACAAGCCGTCAGGATTTCTGTCCATTTGTGATGTCACAAATCTACAATATTTAGACCATTTCAAAGTTTTACACGTAAACATTCTAAATGGGTCCCAGTTTATTTCCAGTTGCAGTGTATGTGAATGACATCAGCTGACAGGAAGTAAACATGGACCCGAGCTGTTGCCTAGCAATGCAATTCTGTTGCAATTTCATTGAAATACACTAAAACGGAGCGTTTCAGACAGAGGGTAAATACAGGTATATTCAAGCAGACAGCATGAGGAAAATATAGGGTTTTTTAAACATTAAAGTATGTAAACATGTTCTAGTAGAAACCCAAAATACAAGTATGAACCTGAAAATGAGCATATTATGTCCCCTTTAAATGATGCTGGTTCTTGTGGTATTCTACTTTAAACATGCACTATCTGCCTTTTAACATGCACTATCTACCTTTAAACATGCACTATCTACCTTTTAACATGCACTATCTGCAACCATCTTGGACTCTAAC
Organism: Adelosebastes latens; assembly: GCA_916700685.1. Lineage (NCBI taxonomy): Eukaryota > Metazoa > Chordata > Actinopteri > Perciformes > Sebastidae > Adelosebastes > Adelosebastes latens. The sequence goes on from CAKAKR010058879.1 coordinate 75,092, forward strand.
CACTGGCACACTTTACACTTACTTTACACTATACATCCTATATACTACTTTATAGACTGCACATATGTACATATTACATTTATTTATTGTACATACTACATTTATTTATTGATGGACTGTACACACTATGTTCACCCATTCACTCTGTATCATTATATCTCTATTGTTGTTTTTATAATTTTTGTATACCTTTACCTCTCCTGTGTTTCACTTTGTTTGCTGATGTTGCTGCTTTGACACCTGAATTTCCCTCCGGGGATTAATAAAGGTTCGTCTTATCTTATCTTATCTTATTCGTGTTTGACTTTTTTTGCGTTTGGATGTGCTGGTTTGGTCCTTTTTGCGCACAATGTCTATTTGTTTATGTCTAATAAGAGCGCCCAATCCTCCGCCCTCGTTATTAGACATGTTTTGTACTCGGTATTATCATGCAAATTAACCTCACAATGGAGCACTTCTGTCTGCTCGAGCAAGGAGCACGCAGGCATCTGTGCCACCTTTCAGGTAAATGCAATGATGCATGTTTCAGGTGCTCTTTTACGCACGGTG
>CAKAKR010058880.1:0-21823 GCA_916700685.1 Adelosebastes latens
AAAACTTTCCATTTGGCCAAATAAAGTCCCAAGTCTCGTGACCCGTTTAAACTTTTAATCACGTTTCTACATTAAAGTATGGCGACTCTGTATGGCCCCAAAGAGGAGTGCTTTTGAGCTGTCTTCACGGCGATTTTCAATGCATTCCAATGGTGCAAAAAAATTGCGCTTTCGCGCGATGTTCTCGGAAACCGCTGCGCGAATCTCTTAGTCAGGTCATAGCACACGATTCCCAATCATTCCGCACGTTTTGATGTACTTTTTGTGCATGTGCTGGCAACGCTGCGGGACTAGTAGCGCGCCAAAGTTTAGGCAGAAGAAGCGGAAGAAATAAACGCGTCGAATAATAGACCAGTGTGCTTCTAGGCACACTGGAATTACTCACCGCGACTTCTTTTAGCGATTTCTTTCTTATTAATGCTTTCTTTATTGAACACATGCTCATTAACAGAGGTACAAACAGATACATACAATTAAAAAAAAAAAAAAAAAAAAAAAAAAAAAAAAAGAGGACAAAAATAATTACATATACATTTCATAATGCCAGAGTTTATGTTATAAATATCATTATATTCATTTAATAATTTAAAATTGTTAATGATAAATAGATAATTGTATGATATACAGCAATTAATCTTATCTTGACTAAAATACAGCAGAACATCAAACATATTTATTTCAGTGGCGGTAGTGAACTGTTTCTAAATAGTAAAGTTCTGGCGAAAATGCATGTGTTTGGGAAGTATGGAGCACACGACTGGATAAACGAGACTTGGATTATACTGCACGACATGTGTGAGAGTGTGTAAACAGACATTGATATAGTTTTGCTGTTGTTAAACCTGGCCTCCATTCACTTCAATTAATCAAAGATTTAACTAACGTTACTCCGTTTTCGGACATTTTCCGATTCTCTGTTCGCCGTGGAGGCATACCAGAACAACGTTTTCAAGAATTAAAGAATTAAAGGCAACACGCGGTGAGTAATTGATATAGACCTGTTCAAACCAACAACGGGCCATTCGTATCTCCTGTTGCAATGTTTGCTAATGCAGTAGCTGACAGGAAGTAATCTTGGACCAAAGCTGTTGCCCTAGCAACAGAATGGCAACGACAAGGTCCTAAAAGGTTCTAAAGCTCAGAGTTCACGACTTGTGACGTGTTTGTTGACGTTGTCAGAAATGGCGGAGGCCATGGAAGTTCATTTTTCAGTACATAATAAGTGAATATATTGTAATTTTAGTTGTATATTGTTTTTCTTCGTAATTTTATAAGGAAAATGTTGATATTCCCAACGACCTCATCTTTTTCCACTGTCATTACACCTTTGCATTTCCTGCATTATGTTACCCACTTGCTAGCTTGCTAAATTGTTAGCCTCTGTGGCTTCTAGACGCCGACAGTAACGTTAATATTGCCGTTGCTTAGCAGCGGTAACCATTTGAACGCCGAGCATATTGTGAACAAGACTTCCCATGTTGTAAACACGAGCTCACGAGTTTCATTTAAAGGCACCAAAACTTGACAACATAATTCTAAATGGGTCCCTTTGTATCTCCTGTTGCAATGTTTGTTAATGCAGTATAGGAAGTAATCTTGGACCAAAGCTGTTGCCCTAGCAACAGAATCAATGAAAGGGTCTATACACAAATACTTTTTCCACCACTGGCTTTAATGTATCATATTAGCATATGGATCTTTAGGCTGCCATACTGTAGAAATACATGCATTGAAGGAATGTGGTTATGTACAGATGATGGTTGTGCAATGACCTACAGTATAAAGGCCACTGAACTGAACTGTACTTGGTCACGGCCCAGGTTTATGAAGCAACGGCAATAAAGTGAGAGCTAGGAAGAGGTGGTGCAAGGTAACGGACAGATAGATCTTGGATGCTGAGTCACGGTGAAAGGACATGAGCAGACATATTCCCAGCATGTTTGACTTGTAGCAAAGGCCACAGGGCAGCTTTACGAGGAATAACGCTCATCTTGTTGCTTAAAAGGAAGTAATGTAAAGGGGAAAAAGGTAGCAAATCTATACTAAAACACTAGGTTTTTAATTGTACAGTAAAATGTATGAGACTATTATGGGGTGTATGTCGAGATGCCCCTCTTGCTGCTCTACAGTATGTAACTCGAAGCAGCTTTTCGCCATGTGTGCAACATGCCTGCATCGTGCCTGCTTTCAGTTACAACACTACATAAATCTCGACCCTTCACCGGAAAACCTTGCGTGAATCTTTCAAAGCTATGGAAAACTAAGCCAGGTTTGTTTTTGTTCGACAGCTTGTTTTGCTATCAACATTCACAAACACCCGTCACGGATTTGGAAATGCCCGCAAATCTGTTCATAAATATATTAATCTAATAAGTGTGATTTGTTCTTTTTGATATAAAGTGTTTTTTGTAGCTCTTGTGGAACATCCAGCTGGCTCTCTCTGAGCCCTTTTGACCGATCCCATAATGCCTCCAGGAGGAGGATTTAAGAAATCTGGCTGATGATCTGAGAAACGTGCTGCTAACATATTTTTATTAGTGGCTCATTTGGATAGAGGTTTTAACCTGGCCGACTGTTTTCAGAGCGGTATCAGTTACACGAGTCAAGCTGCGTCGGTATGATCGTGACCTTAGCAGACGTCGTCCCTGAGGGAGCTGCTCCATATCTCCGCTGTGCTTAACCCCGAAGGTGTCCAGTGAATCGACACAATCTCTCCCCTATGTGTCACACTCTTTATCGCCCCTCGAGCTGAATTATTCTCTCAGCTACTGGATGGGGGGGGTCAGGAGCAGGATTTCTGGGAATGAAATCAGAGCTCGCTGCTAAATAGGGGTTCCCTCTCGCTCCTGGTAAATGCTCCAGAGCCAGTTCTTCTTCTCTGGTATAGCTTTTAAATACGCAATGTCCACACCAGGCAACATGTGTTGAGAAAATTACAGAACAGGTTTATTTTATAAGCTTTTTTACGGTCACATTTTGTTGACTCAGCGGTATCTGCACATTGTAGACAGCTGTCAACTCGTTCCTGCGTCCCTGTAGTGTAGTTATTTGATCAGGGGTGTGAGAAACCCACAGGGAACCATTCATCTACCAACACCAAAGCTGAGAAGTGAAGCAAACTGCGGGGTTTGTTTTTGTGCAGAATTTGACATTGTAATTTGCATAACAGGGACCCTAAGTGTCCTATTGGAGTTGGTGTGGGTACGTTGCACAACGTGATTTAAGCTCCAGTAGCTTATATCCAAGTTAGGGCGTCCCAGACGTACAGAAGGAGGTGAGGGTGTTTTATTACCAGGGCCATACCTTCCTCTCTTCTACATGTGCTCCTCCATAAGCAGGAATAGGTCACATGTAGGGTATCCATGTGCTTAGCTGAGAGTTTGAAGGAAAAGAAATATTTGGTGTAGATGCAGGAGAACATGTGTGCTTGACTCCCCCGGTTCTCACAGTTATCACATAAGCTGAGAATTTATTAGGGACATAAAGATTTAATCGCACCCACTGAAAGAATTTCTTATCTTCCCTTGTTGGGTACTTTGTATAGATCCACATATCTGAACACTATTTGACTTAGATTCTTTCGCTTTCAATATTGTATTTGACCTTCCACACAACTTTAGTCTCAAACTCTTTTCCCCCTTTCCACCCCTTCAGAGAGTAAAGTGAGCCGAGCCTTACGTAGCCTAACACTATATTTGACCGTTGAGCTCCAGAGCGCTTCAACTACAATAACCTCTCTTATCCAAAGATACTGCCACAGCTATGGCATACCTATGGACCTACAGAGCCTGTAGACAATAGTGCAAAAGCTCTCAGTGTCAGTGAATCAATAAAAAGATAAAAATACATCCTATAATCAAAAAGCTATTTCCAAAACGAGTCATTGGATCAAGTTTATTATTTAAACAAGTGTTAACAAACCTGCAATCTTTGGGAGATACTGTATAGTCATACATGTAATATCAAGTTTGGGCAACAACAAAGCAACTAGGGGTAGGGAAAAATCGATTCACCTATGAATCGCGATATATATATATTTTTTTACGATTTTGAAATCAATTTTTTTAAAGCCAGAATCAATATATTTGCTTCATTTGAGTCTATGCAGAGGTAGAAGGAAGTTACTACTTTTATTGTTGAGGTAAGAGTAACAGGACTTCATATCCATTTCAATAACCAAAACACAGCCACAGTGAGCTGAAATCTTGGATGTATTATTAAAACGAGAAAACAGAAAACGGCGGAGGGTCCGCGTGGATACGACCTGCACCCTCACATTTTAGATCCAAAGTGGTAAACACTACACATACAGTAAAGTGTGGAAACACTTTGGGTTTCACACATTGGCAGGAAAAGCAGAGCTAGACATCACGGCTAAAGCCGACGCTACAACTGTAGAGCACACATACTGTATACTGACATTTATGTTAAATGCATTCAAACGGCCCTGATGGAGCTGACCGTTGATGTATAAAGAAAACGGAGCTAACGGTAAGAGCTAGGGATGGACTTGGCGAAGTTAGTGGGAGTATACACGTGTGACTACGTCATGTTTTACTGAAAAACAAAATACATACAGTATATGGAAATAAGATTGATTGGATTATATTCTCCAGAAGTATAAAACATTACATGTCCCTTATGAATTAAAAGGAAATACCAATAATTTGTGAGGGAAATGTCTTTATTCTTGGATTTTTGGGTTGCGGGAAAAAATTTAATAAATATTTCCTGACAATGACTGATATATTTGACTTCAGGACATCTCTGACTACATACATGCTGAAAATCAAACATTTTTATTGTATTAATTTAGATATTTTCCGAAGTGAAAGTCCCTAGAATTGTATGATTCAACTTTTTCCCATGGTCTAGTGTTAAAAAAGTTAACAAAAATCGCAATAAATTGCAATATCGAATCGCAACACTTAAAAATCGCAATACATATCGGAATCGGCACCCAAGTATCATGATAGTATCAAATCGGGAGATACGTAGGTGTATCGTCCCAGCCCTAAAAGCAACACATGTCCTGGTTTGATTTCAGTCCAACATTAGTAGCAAACGTTACAGCAGATCAACATCAATTCTTGTGTGATTGCTTTTTCACTACTGAGTATTTTTCCATTTCAGCGTGCAGGTGTGGACAAAGCGGAGAGCTGATGTATAATGCCACTTGAATCTTTAGTGTATTTTGGTGTGTTGTGTTTTTTTTTTTCCAGAAGCACACTGGTCTGCTCTGCCAAGCACTACTCTACTGTAATCAATCAAGCAGGCAGCGGAGGGAGCCTGACGTCAGAAGCGCGGCTGCTTGCGTAACCTCGCCTCCACCGTCCCATAGATTTGTCATCTGGAGCAATCCGGAAAAGTAAACTCGACCTCTCTTATCACAAGCTCTCTCTTTATCGCAGGTATATAGGCCGTCGGGGTCCAGCCTGACTGGTCAACTCAACCTTGTTGATCTGCTGCCATGGCACACTGAGCCGCAAACAGCAACTCTGTTTATTCATTCACAAAATCAAAGTAGATTTTCCAAATTAAAACATGCAGTGTAATGTCAGCCATGCAGCAGCTGCATCACTATTTTAGCTATGGCAACACTGTCCACAGTTACACATGATGCACACGCTAATAATAGCAAAGCCGTGGTCTTCTAGTGTAACAGAGTGTCCTCAGTGACAGATGAAGGGGAGTCTTCTCGGGGAAATAATTCACTTAGATTGTAGTGGGCCCTGACAGACTGGTAGGAAAAGAGCTTCACAACTCATCCCGTGCGACAGACGGAGCGCTATCTGTCTTCGCACAATTGATCATCGTGACACCTCGCTGCTTGTTGTTTGGCAACATCGATTTTCAGCCAAGCTTTTACAACACGCTGTACTGTGACGTCCAATCATGTCCCCGGAGCACTTGAGGGAAAAGCCCGTTCCCCTGCGTTGTTCCTCATCCTGTTGCCGCCCGTTAGGCAAAGACAGATTTGACACATAAAAAAAAAAAATGATGTTTGATTTCTTTTATCTGCCTTTGAGCACAAAGACAGAGAAGTCTTCAACGCACTTTCGTTTTATATACTCAAGACGACCAGATTGTTTCATAATGTTTGATCGCGGTCAGGACTGGAACATACGCCTGTCTAATGCATCATTTGTTAAAGGTGTGTTTAAATACTGGCTATCCCACCGCGCCTACTAGACTCATAGTCCCACAGTTGTCATGGCTCCAGCAGGATGTCAACTCAGGGATAAACAGAGGATCCAGTGGCATTAACATGAATTAACAAAAGGTGAATTAAACATAAAGCAGTGAACACATTTCAGGAGTTTTTTTGTTGTTGTCTAAGCTGTGTTAATTGTTTTTGTTCCACTGCCTGAATGAACTGACTTCACATCCGACTGACTCCCTCTGACATGAGGCTGTGAGGGAACCTGAGAATGTCAAGTGGCCTGACATTTATCTCCCGTCGTTGTTCTCTCGTTCCCAAGTGTTTCACATTCAGGTAAACGCCGGTTCTGCTCCCAGGATGCACAGCTGCCACACGGAGGGTTATTTATAGTCGGATGACGCAGATGTCTCGCATCGGCACCTGGCAGGACCCTCAGCTGGAGACGCCTCTGCCCAGCTGCCCGACAACCGAAGCGGATGCTGTTGCCAGGGAAACAGGATTATGTTGACATCACAGGATTTGAAGTGATCTTCCGTGGAGACCAAATGCAAGGGTACGCCCACGACCCCGAGGCTTGTGAGAGACACTGTCAACCTCCAACTGTGTGCGTTGTGAACAACAGTGTGAACTGAATACACACACACACGCAGGGAGATGATGTGCGTGCCTGAGTGCGTAAGAGTGTGTGTGTCCGCCTGTCCGTGTTTTATTACTGCATCACTAAAACCCCACACAGATCAATCACGAAATGAACTTTACTCTCTTGTAAACATTTTACAGGTGCACTAACATGCTGTGCGGACATGTATGAGTTGTTAGGGAGTTTATAAATGATGACATATTTGGACCATTTTAAAAGAGGAAATTAGAGGAGTATTGGTCACTGTGAAAATTACACACGGGCAGAATCTTCTCACCACTGAAAGAGTCATGTCTGCTATTGTGAGTAATGTCTGCCATTGTGTCAGGTCCTTCATTAGGGGATATTTAGTGCATTTAAACACATAATAGACTGCATGCAGGACAAGATGAGATAAAAAGACACAATCCACTCCTGTAAGAATTGATGCTGCAGAAGATTTGGGAAGTTCAGAGGGGTTAAATAACCTGGAGGACACTGAATGCTTCTGACTAACTAAAGCAATCTAATATGTGTGCATTATTTAACTCAGGACTATAATATTCTTTTATGCCTCAGATTTAGGCATAATAAAACTGACATATGTTCTGTTCAACACCAGAGGAATGCTTCTGTATCTGCACCAAAACAAATAAAAAAACACTCTGCACCCCAGATAAGGAGTGCAGAGTGGAAAGAAGTGGCAGCGAGGTATCTGAAAAAAAGTAAATGGAAAGCTTAAAGGGCATCACGGGTTATCGGAGCCTTTTCATAAACCCCTCGCACAATCATGAGCGAATTGAATGAACGATTGTCCGTGTGGTTGTAGCCTTTAATTTTCCATTGGCTGAATAAACAAACAACTCAAAGGTAAGGCCAGTCCACTTTAAACACGGCCATCTACTAAAAATGATAAGGAACTATAAAAATGTGTGATCAGCAAGCAACATTTTAAAGGTTTAATAGCCTGCTATCATAGTTTAAATAGTCTGCGGTTGACAAACGGCTTCTGGAGTTCAGTGGAATAGATGATGGATTTCCAGAGAGTTTTATGGAGTCTGTTTTATGTATCAGATACTGTGAGAGGCTGCACATGAGGTCTTTTAAATTATGATCATAACAGTGAAACTAGAAAATCCCATGCACTTGTACGGCTATATTTTACTTTATTTATTATTGGGGATAATACAGGAGTTTTTACTGCACAGGACAGTTTTTACATCAGATGTTGGTGTGTATGAAGTCTATTCTATTGCCCTAAACCAACCCAGTCATTGAAGCTTTTTCCTGTTTCCTGCAATTGAAAAATCACTTTGGATGCTCCAACATCTTAATAATTGAGTGTTTTATACCACATGAAGAAGGCAGTAGCTAAATCTTTGGTGTTTTAAAAGGTTAGTTTGGATTCACCAAAGTCACACAATAGCACAAACAAAATAACTGATCGAGACAGCGGTAGAGCAGCAACTCCCGTGTTCTGCGGGATAAAATTACTGTTTTTGTCAATGGAGTCTGGTGGCCTGTGAAGAGAGCATAGATAACTGCTTCAGTTCCCCGTCGGAAAGGGCTGTCTGACACTAAGGTAAAGCGGTGAAAATATTCTAAATATTGCGTACACTTAAACAGATAGTGATTTTTTTTAGGTGAACGTGTCTTTTAGGTGGCTAAAATACGTTTTGCTGCCGGCTCCATCTACATTAGTACAATGCTTTGGTTCCGTGCTGTAAAAGTTTGGGTCCGTGTTTGATGGTTGAGGTAGCTTGGAGAGCGTAGTTGAAGACGACAGTCAAAATCTCACAGCCACACTGGTACAGAGGGTTTCCACAATGCTCGTTGTTTATTACTAACTTCGCTAACTAACACATCAACCTTATCTCGGTTGTACAGCCACTATTTTATCATACTTGAACGAAACAGAGACCACACGAAACCTAGCCATCATATTTGAGTTACGAGGCAAAAAGGAGAAGGAGCACATGTAGCAGGCATCCATCCGTAAGAGGTGCGTCACTCGACTAACTCTGTAAACACAACGCGTCTGATGACGTCGCTTCTCCCGTCTCTAAGCAACACAGTATGCCTTAAAGGTGCATTTCACAGTTTTGACTGTTACAGTGACGATACTCCTGTCTGCTTCTCCAAACTGGGGCGTGCCGGCCGTCGTCTACTGGAGGTAATACACTGACCATGGATAAGTACCTCATACAACCCCACTTCAAAAAATCAGAACTATCCCTTTAAACAGTTTGGCTAAGAGCCTTCAAACCTTGTCCCTTACAAAGGCAGTATACTGTAGACAGGGACTGTTAAGGAAAGGGCCATGTATTTATCCTCTGATGTTTATGATGGTATATATTTGGGCTGACCCTAATGCTTTGAAGCTTCGACTGTTGCCATGGTATTCAACCTCCAAATCACTGTTCGAATGCATCATTTTTTAATATATTTTTATATATATATATGTAATAATAATGTATAAATCCCTAAATAGCCCATGAATTAAGGAATAATCCCACAACATTATTCCTTATTCATAGTCAACATTATTTATTATTAGTTATTCTCAGACGGATATCGCTGTTTGTTATGTGTAGAGGTGCGTTGTGTGTACAGTAGTGCGTCAGTGGCACTGTTCCTGGAACTAGAACAGGGGAGATGGAGAAAGACAGACAGAAGAACATGTCAGCTTGCCGTGCCGCACCAGGCTGCGAAGCTTCAAATACCTTAGAATATTTCTCACTGAAGCTTCGAAGCCCAAAAACTGGTATTTGGGACAGCCCTAGTATATATTGTATATATGGGAAAATAAAAATGTAAAGAAAGAAAGTTGACGCAACAAATAGGACAGGAAATAAGACAGGAAGCGCAGAATAAAAACAAACTGATGTTTTGACTTGTGAATTACTGGTTAATTTTACCTGTCCGGATCTCTGTAACTGATTCAAATGAAACAGGAAAAAGTGGTCACAACTTTTAGACGTACAACTTGTTTGCTTTAATGTGTCATAAGCAAATATGATTATGACACACTGGCCTAGAGGTTAGTAAACTTGGCTTGTGAGTTTTCTGGATAATCTTGCTTGGACAAACTTGCCCTCCAGCAAGGCCTTTAACTTCTTTCCTTGGAACGCTTACGTGCTTTCTGTGTTTCTTTCTATAGGTCTGTGTGATCATGGTGTGTATGATCATGGTGTGTGTGATTGTGCAGCAGGGCGTTGCTGGAAAAACATCCAGCATGCTCTGCAAACATTCCCTGGGCAAATACATCACAGGAGGGAAAGTATAGGTTGTGTTTGCACAGGTGTAATCTGATCTGTCATTTTTTTTACATATCTGACATATATGAGTGGATTAATAAACTAATAGCTAATTTCTAATATTGCTACAGCTTTAGGTGAAAATATCATAAGGCTTGATTGAGGGGAAAGCCCTGAGAGCATGCAGGGTGCAGATTAAAGGGACTGTTTTTACACGTTTAAATCTACCGGGTCGGGATCCCATGCGCGCTGGCGTGTGGCTACGCTGTTCAGACCGCTCCTCTGCCTGCTCGCCTTCACTCACACAACGCGTGCGTTCTCGCTCCACCTCACGTTCATGCGCGCACACTACACACTGCAGAAGAGTTAGTTTGGCTCTGAGAATATCTAGTGAATGTACAGTGGATGTTTGTGCAGAAATAACTGCTGCAGCTCCTCCAGACCAACAGAGGTTTTCCGTGTCTTGTGAAGTGACGGAGCTCCGCAGCGACAAACGTTATCGTCTCCGACCGGGTGCCGGTGTCTCCCCTCCGGCCGCGGTCGGCTGGCTGAAGCAGGAAAAGCCAACACTAGTATCAGCAGTGATTCATGGAGAGACTTTCGTCTGGTCAGCTAACATTACTGCCAAGCAGGTGAAATATAGAGTGATATTGTGATTTTAGCTGACGTGTGTCGCCTCACTGTTTTCAGCGATGCTCGTTCATGTCTATGTAGAGCGAAGCAAGCGTGAACCCGACGCTGACTTTCGTTGACTTAACGGCCACAGCTGTCGCTGTTAACAAGCGTTTCTGAAAGTTACAAATAGTCCCTTTAATAAACACTAATTTCTAATATTGCTACAGCTTTAGGTGAAAATATCATAAGGCTTGTTTGAGGGGAAAGCCCAGAGAGCATGCAGGGTGCAGATTAATAAACACTAATTTCTAATATTTCTACAGCTTTATAGGTGAAAATATCATAAGGCTTGATTGAGGGAAAGCCCTGGGAGCATGCAGGGTGCACAATGATGAGTAGAGCAGAGAGGAGGAGGAGGCTGTCTTAGTGCGTCACATGAAGGGTGTCTCCTGCAGACAGGGCGTCCATAATCAATGACCAAACACAGCAGCCAATCACAGCTCTCATGCTAATAAGGAGGCTTTAAACCTCTCTGATGAATCGCTTCTTTGCCAGCTGACCGGATCTTAGCAGCGCACACCGGGTGGAAACGGAGACACTCTCACATCCTCTGACTAACTTTTTCTACTCTACATCTCAAACACTAACTAACCAACCGGACCTCCTCTTCCTCCTCATCCTACAGGGGATATCTCTCACTTGTGTTGAAGAAGAGAAGAGCTCAGCTTGAGAGGAAAAGATTCACATTCTGCTGATTTTCTTTTTTCTTTTGGGGTTAAGTGAACATCGCCATGTCTTCTGGTAATGCGTCGGATCAGAGTCGGAGGTTCTGCGTGTTGTCTTGGGATCAGGTGCAGCGCCTGGACTCGATCCTCGGGGAGGCTGTTCCGATCCACGGCCGAGGAAACTTCCCCACTCTGTCTGTGCAGCCGAGACAGATCGTCCAGGTAATAACCCACACACCACATCTACATACTCACTTTGTGTACTCCAACATGTTTGCTTCTTTATTAGTTGTAAGTTTGAGCATTTTTTTTTTTTAGTGTTGAGTTAGTTAGTATACATAAAATGAAAAGCGTAAGAAAAATAAATTGTCTTTAAATGTCTATAAATCCCCCTTTTTTTTTTTTTTTTTTTTTTAGTTTTGAGTTTGTTAGAATTATTTCATTTCATTTTCTTCTCAAAATCTATTTCGAACATGTAGAATACAAAAAAATGAAATAAAATAAAAAATAAAGAAAAAGAATGACCATACCAACAAGTGGACAGTCAGAAACAAGTAGTATTTACATACAATGAAAAGCATAAGAAAAATAAATTGTCAACACTTGATGCCTTGAATTACATATTTATATGCATGACTATGTAATTGAATCTTACAGCTATCCTTCAGGTGGGTAGGTAGTGAAACATGTGGATCAAATAGTCACTCTTACATGTTTCTCACTGTGATAACACCAGGAAAATTAAATGTTTAAATTAAATTGAACTTCCTTGGAGACCTCTCTAAGGACCCCTGCTGGTCTCCAAAAACCCCAATTTGAGAGCCACTGGAAAACCCAGGATATAACCTTTAAGGTTATTTGGATCCTTCCTTAGCTCAATTGTATTACATTTAGGGCTGTCAATCAATTAAATTATTTAATCGTGATTAATCGCACGTTTTTTATCTGTTGAAAATGTACCTTGAAGGGAGATTTGTCAAGTATTTAATGCTCTTGGGTAAATATGCTTGCTTTATGCAAATGTATGTATATATTTATTATTGGAAATCAATTAACAACACAAAACAATGACAAATATTGTCCAGAAACCCTCACAGGTACTGCATTTAGCATGGAAAATATACTCAAATCATAACATGGCGAACTCAAGCCCAACAGGCAACAACAGCTGTCAGTGTGTCAGTGTGCTGACTTGACTATGACTTGCCCCAAACTGCATGTGATTATAATAAAGTTGGCATGTCTGTAAAGGGGAGACTCGTGGGTACCCATAGAACACATTTTCATTCACATATCTTGAGGTCAGAGGACAGGGGACCCCTTTGAAAATGGCCATGCCAGTTTTTCCTCGCCAAAATTTCGTGCAAGGTTGGAGCGTTATTTAGCCTCCTTCTCGACAAGCTGGGTTGTTGTTAGCAATGGATTCCGTGTTATCTGTGTTATTATCGCATTAACTTTGACCGCCCTAATTACATTATCTTTAGTTTGGTCTGTTTCTTCTTCTAATATCTTCCCAGGACTGCTCTGTATTATTCCTTAAGTGATAAATATCTGCAGGCAAACTATGACTCTTCTGTGTATCTTGATGAAAGTATTTATACGTTTTATTACAGATACAAATTTTTTGGAAAAGGTGTTCTTCATTCTGGTTTGTCAAGGCTGGGGTAAACACTGAGGAGCCCTGGTTTGACTTAAAATTCATGAAACAGACACGTGCCAAGGTCCCTCCACATTTCCAGCGACTGCTACTCTGTGGCTGGATCACATTTCACTTCTCCTGCGGTGTCTCTATATAGTTGGCTGTGCATTAAAGTGCAAGATAAATGCCATGATAGAATTTCAGAATAGTGGATCCCTACGTCAAGTCATGTTATGTGTTGTAGAATCCCTTTTTCCCATTTCACTTACACATTGACATATGCATGATGAGCCCAACAAGCCTGTGGAGCTTCATGCTTGTGGTTGTGGAAAGATGAATGCTCCATTGAGCGTGCAGGAGGCTTAAATGCAGGTTTTGAGCCCCAAATGTGGGGGTTGACTCTTGTTTCCCCGGGATTTGTGGAAACCCCATATAATTTTATGTAGCTCAAATCTGCCATCTGCCACATAGATTTATTTAGCGGTTGGCTGAACATCGATCAACAGTGAATCTCCTGTCATGAACAAAGCTATTTAGCCTTAATGTATATTTAATGGGTTCTGATGATGTAATTGCACCTCTGCTGTTATGCATCGCAGGAGGTGTGACTGAGAGTGTGGACCTTTGTCCTGCTGCAGGGTTAGAGGGATTAACAGGCCGCTAAAACATCCACCGCAGCATCATGACGCTCTAGAGTCCAAGAAGTTACAGGGCTGTAACTGTAGATCTAAGATAACAACACTCTCTGTTCTTAACTGCTTCACAGCTTATGAGTGAGACACTGTATACTTCACAGCTCCTTGCACTTTTTTCCACTTATCTTTTTATTAATTTCTCAAGAAGTGAGACAGACTTGGCACGACTTGTAAAGCTAGAAGAGGCATACCTGTGCTTCTACAGCCAGGTGGGGGTGGGGGGGGGGGGCTTAACCACTCACTTGTAGTCAAATCTGACTACCTGTAGTCAAGTCTGACTACCTGTAGTCAGAGGGCAGAGGGAGGAAAGGTGTCAAGTGTAGGCCGGACCCTGGATTTGACTCTGACTGCTCTGACATATCAGGCCGACCACAGAAGCACACAAACACCACAATATCATTGCTTCTGATTGGAATTTGAACCTCTTTATGGCCGAATGATTACAACGCTATTACTGCCGAGTTATGCAATTATGATTTTGTTCCTTCACACACTCCTGTGCGGAGGGTTGACTTGCCTTCAAATGTTTGTTTGTCCGTAGCCTGACCCAGTATGTATAAATAGAGCCAGCTTGTTATCTGATCACCATGGGAGAGAGAGTTAACAGACACTAATCTGACAGGTCAGTGCCAGTAGGGAGATTTAGGACTGTGTGCTGCGAGTGTCGAACAACTAATTTGTGCTGCAGGTTTTACTGTTTGAATTGTATGCAGATTGTTATTTGCTCAGTGGAACCGCTTGTGGAGAAGTGTAGCTTAACATGTACAGTCATTTGTTTGATGTATTACACTGAATAAATATGACAGCCTTCTCAAAAAGCTTCCCAGATGCAACATGGAAGCTGCAGGTAGCTGTTGTTGTGTCATACCATTCAGATCTAAGTTTCCACCAAACACGTTGATCGCTTCCAAATGTTTTGAGAACAATACGTTTTTGTGGCACGAGTGGATTGTCATTTCCCTTCAGGCAACTAAAGCTGAATATGTTTAATGTCTTATTTCATAACATATTTCCCCCTCTGTGCTTGCTAGCGGTGATGTTGGCACACCATGTCCAGGTGTAGATCATCCTCTTCCAATGTGGCCGCACTGAGGCGAGACAGTTAAAACATGTCACAGGTCACTGGGACAGAGGAAGGGAAAAGCCGCTGACCCTTAATGACCTGAGGTTGTGACGTTTAGCCTAAAGAAACTGGTCCTGAACTACTGGTGTTCACTCTCTCTTGGTTGCAGTTTAGGATTATAGATGTCATCACTGCGTTTGTGATAAGATAAGACAATCCTACCCAGCGGGGGATGGACCTGGAGCGCAGGCTCAACAGCTCTGCTGCTCTTTGTTTGGCCTCTTCAGGTTTCATTCAGACTGATGCTGATGCTGATGAAATGGACTTTTATGAGCAGCGGTATTGATCTTGCCTTCACAAGCTATTGATTTCCACTAGGCCCATGTGGAGCTTATTTGGACATGATTCAAGAGTCGTCTTGTATTTCTTTCATCATTTGTGCAACTACAAGAGCATTTTTCTTTTCCATTTTTTGACTAATTTTCCTAAAAGAGAACCTATATGTCATTAATAACATGCTGTGTCTTTGTCTCGCCCTTGTCCAGGTGGTGCGGGCGAGGCTGGAGGAGAGGGGGGTGTGCGTTAAGGACGTGAGGCTGAACGGCTCGGCCGCCAGCTATGTGCTCCATCAGGACACTGGACTGGGCTACAAGGACCTGGACCTGATCTTCGGCGTGTCGCTGAAAGACGATCATGCCTTCCGTCTGGTGAAGGACGTCGTGCTGGACTGCCTGTTTGACTTCCTGCCAGCCGGGGTCTCTAAGGAGCGCATCACGGCACTGACCCTCAAAGAGGCCTATGTGCAGAAACTGGTCAAAGTCTGTAATGACACGGACCGCTGGAGCCTCATCTCGCTGTCCAACAACACGGGCAAGAATGTGGAGCTAAAATTTGTGGACTCGTTACGGCGGCAGTTTGAATTCAGCGTGGACTCCTTCCAGATTTGCCTCGACTCTCTACTCTTATTTGACCGCTGCTCGGAGACGCCCATGTCTGAGAGCTTTCACCCCACTGTGATCGGGGAGAGCGTGTACGGGGACTTCAAGGAGGCCATGGAGCACCTGTGTCAGAGGACCATAGCTACACGCAGCCCGGAAGAAATCAGAGGAGGCGGCTTATTGAAGTACTGCCACCTGCTGGTGCAAGGGTTCACGCCCTCTTCAGAGGCGGACATGAAGCACATGCAGCGCTACATGTGCTCGCGCTTCTTCATTGACTTCTCTGACATCGGAGAGCAGCAGAGGAAACTGGAGGCCTACCTGCAAAACCACTTCGCCGGAATGGAGCACAAACGCTACGAGTGCCTGATGACTCTTCACGAAGTCGTGAACGAGAGCACCGTGTGTCTGATGGGCCACGAGCGGCGCCAGACGCTCAGCCTCATCTCCATGCTGGCGCTGAGGGTGCTGGCTGAGCAGAACGCCATCCCCACGATAACAAATGTCACGTGTTACTACCAGCCAGCTCCGTACGTGCAGGACATCAACTTCAGTAATTACTATATTGCACACGTGCAGCCGCCACAGGTCTCGCCGTGCAGTAATTCATATCAGACGTGGCTGCCCTGTAGCTGAACTGGCTGTGAGGAGAGCAGATGTGGACGTGCCTGCATCGCTCTTTGAAAGGAAGTGGACTGAAAATACACAAAAAAAAAGAAACCCATTTTTGCCAAATGTGACTAAAACAATCCTGTACTGCTGTACATCTGATTGAGCCGACACATTAATATTTCTCACTTGTATTCTCTTGCAAAACATCTGTGAGATTGCTGGTCATTTCTGAGATGTAGCAACAATATCTTGTTTAAGTATTAAAGTCTTTATGAAGCTTTATATATGTAAAAAAAAAATACATTTTTGAGGAAGCAAACATTGAAGCTGGTGTTATTTTCATACTCTGGCTTTATTTTTTTTTTAATTACATACTGGACCAAAGATGTATTTGTTGTTCAGAAAGGGAATGTTGTTATGATTCCAAGTGCCTAAAAATGAACCATGAAATGTTCTAAAAAAAAACATCTGTAAAGTGAGAACTGTGCATTCAGTGTTTTCTAGATTACTCTGTCTCTCTTTTCAGGAACAGAAGCATTCATTTTTGTGAAATTAAAAAAAGAAAAAAAAACTCCAGTTTCTTTTTGTATCGTGGTTATTTTATTTTAACCGTGGCCTGTAATGATTGTTGACATTTTAATCTTCGGTTCTGAGGGCTGCAGTTAGTTTAAACTGGTCATTATCTGAACTGCTTCACCATTCACACAGTCAACTTGTGTATTCTCACATGGCCATCATAAACAGCAGGTTTTCATTTAAACTGGGAGTAGCTTTGGCTGTCCTATCTTGCTCTGGATGCATGGGATGGATTGGAGGTAGTTTATCCTATACTCGATAAGCTGATGACAACAAGGCGGCTCACTTCCAGCATCCAGGCCCATTGAAATGCATATACTGTCGGCTGGAGAGAGTTGCATTTGTTAAACTGGGGCTGAGGATCCATTACAATCTGAGGACATGAACCATAAGGAGGCTTTTCTAAAGCACAATGGCTTCTCTCTCCTCTGTGATACTAAAGCTTTTTTTAACAAAGACTGGCCTGTTCTCCCACCACTGGAAACTCAGCCCCGTTTGCTTGACCGATTCCATATCCATGTCATTTTGTCCGAGTCAAAATCAAAAATCTTTACCTAGAATGGTACGACACCGCTCATACAGATTATTAGCAGACCTCGGATCTTCCCAAGCCTCGCTATAGTCACATTTGGGCCGATATTGACATCCGTCCTGCAAAGTGAAAACAAAAAATAGTTAATTTTGCCATGTGAGTCACACCCATTCATTCCTTCTCCACATTGAGCTCTAACTGTAATTTTCAAGTCTGGTGTTGAAAGACAGCCTTAGAAATGTGGTGTTATTGAAGCCTACATATGAACCGCCTTATCTTTCATATAAATCAGTTAAATACAGTGTTACTGGGAACAGTCAGTAGTGCAGCCAATATAAAGTAATGTAGGACTGTCGATGTTTCCAATATGGCATTCTTTCACTTTGTGTTGTGTTATTTTGCACACATGGCCAGATTAACTTGTTAGGGGGAACCTGGGGCAAAGATGAGCTTTTGGGCCCCTCCTGACTCCCCATCTACTGCCCTCTAGGCAGGGTGGATGTACTCTGTAGCCTCCAGGTTACCATTAGGTTTGGTGCAACCAGTGCTGGAATAATACTTATTTTCAGACTTGCCAACCCTCTCGATTTTCCCGGGGGACTCCCGTTTTCATTGCCCTCTCCCGGTTTACTCCTGGGGTCACAATTCTCCCGTAGTTCTCTCGATTTATGACCAATGATCACACTTTTTTTCCTTTTTGTTATCTCAACCTGTTTCTGGCACTCTACAGTGTGTAAAAGCCCTACTGTTTCCTCCTGGACAGCAATACAGCTACATCAAATGTCGATTTTTTGTCAGTGCGCGCTGCACCCAAAGTTGGGCTTCGCTCGATGCAGCAAAAAGCCGTCGTGGCGCGGCGCAAGCCATTGAAATAACGGGTTTTAGAGCGCAGTGGTACCGTTGTCGCGTTGTGTCCGAAAGGACCTTAAGTGAGTGAAAGAAGGAGAGAAAAATTGAGAGTAGGAGAAAGAAAAAAAATAGACCTACATAAGCAGGGGCAGAAAATGAATGAGTGAATGAATGAAAACTGATAATGCCAGAGATTCACACAAGTCCACACCAGAGGGGCCAGTTACTCTGTATTCATTCCTGAGAATTAAAAGTCAAAGTGAAATTATTTAACATAAAACTGCTGTTGCAGTGTACTTTATAATTATAATTATTTTGCAATTTTCATTCTCTAAAAGGTCACCAGAATGCAGGAAACAAAGTCTCTAAATCTCAAATTATTCTTAGTTTGTGGTAATGTCATTAAACACAGCTTTATTGCGATGTATGCATGATGTGAGATGTGCAGGATGCCACATGCGTGTTCAGAGTCATGACCTTTACTGAACGACGGTATGTTTCCTAATGGGCATTTCCAATTTACTTGCCTCCACAGAGACGTATGTTTTCTATTATTACCTGTTATTCACTGTCTTCTTGCGGTTATCCCTGAACATGATTATCCTTTCTTCCACTAAAATGACAGCATGTTGCTTCAGCAAAGGATAAAATACTTGGAGAACACAGAAATGTGTGCCTGAAGGGTACAAATCAGCAATAAACATACTGGAAATGATTTCTTGCTGGTTTGAGGCCAAAGTTTTGAATCTAACATCCTGGTAATCTGTCATGATCACTGGCCTCTGCTTGTTTTGGCACAAAGTGTTATGTGCCGTCTGTAACTTATTCCTTTTGTGCTGTGTGTGTGTGTGTTTTCAAGCAGCCGTGAGTGTTTGGCATTATCAGGGTGTGTTCTCGTAGCTTTCTTGTAATGTTTCCACATAAGTTGAAACATACTATTTTTATGGTCAATATTAATTCTTATGACTGCAGACATGCAAGACAGCTTCACTGCTAGCTGCAACCCTGATCATCATATTAAAAAAACACCAGTGTGCATAAAGAAATGTTGCACTTCATTGCAGATGGATTTAACAGATTATTAACTACCATGTCTAGAACACAGGTGGGAATATGATCCCAGCGATGATAAGGTGTAAGATTTCTCAGACATTTAATTTGGGCTTTAATTTGGGGAGTGTGTGTGTGGGCTGAGGTTCTGTGTACACGTCTGTGTGAAAGGAGGGTGATGACAGGACAGAGACGCAGTAATGACAGAGATTTCACAATTTCTTGCCACAACACAAATCAAACTGGCCCCTGTATCTGTGCTATTACCTCTCTTGAAAAAAGGGTTTATCCACCCAAGGGAGTGATAATAATGTCCCACTTACCCACTCTATCCATGCTTCTCACTTCTGTTTGGTGCATACTTTCTCTGTTGTCTCCCTCAATGCAAGACAAACTTTTAAGACTCAATCCAGAACACACTGAGTCAGGAAATGGAGATGTTTTAAATTAAGCTGTACTCGGGGAGCACATGACTCTGTGGATGTGACATCATCCTGAGGGTGTAAAGGGGAAACACATGTCTTAGCTGAACTAAATGATTGGAGCAAGCTGACATCGCAGCTTCAGCTGGAGATGTGTGTGTGTGTGTCGTTGTCTGTGTGTTGCTGTGTTGCCGGGGTACGGTACTGAGAAATGTCCACAAGTTCTTCATGAGGGGAAAGAGTCCAAACAACTGTGGTATAGCCATCTCCTGCTGTGTTATAAAGAGGAAACCCACACTTTACAATAAGCCACAAATCCTGCAGTCAGGAATAATAGTGCTATAAATCAGGTGTTGTCGGGTGAAAACCTTCTACAAAATGCAACTTTTAGCAATTTTGACATAAACTAATGGGGGTTGGAAAGGGTTGTGAGCATAAGAGGTTGGATTGATTTCGTATCTCACAGAAAAGCCTTTAATTCTTAACATACGTGTCTGAAAACATGGAAACTGAAAACTTGGAGAAGCAAGATTTTCTCTGGATAGTAATGAAAATCTGGACAACAATATAAATAATTATTTTTGGCCTGATACACTAAAGCGTTCTTCCATTGAGTAAGAGGACATACAGTCCAACTCTTGGTTGGTTAAAAAAACAATATAGATGTAATGTATAGTCTTATCCTCAGCCCAGCTGAAAAAAACGGGTTATAAACAATTGAAATATTGACTTAAGATTTAAGTTAAAGTTTTTCTCCGTTATAAGACACTACAGATGTGATACCGTAGTCAAATCTTTTGTTTCAATCATTCCCATCTCTTACTAAAATTAACCGGAAGTTTTGCAGTGCAGTTTGCGAGTGAGCGGAAGTCCGCCATGTTGGGAGAGAGTGCGTCATGGGTTGCGTCTGGAATTCCATACTAACGTGCTATTTAGTACGATAAAACAGTATGTGAGATATTTTAGTATGTCCGAAACCTTAGTGTGAACCCAATAGTACGCACATTGTGTATTATTTATTGTGAAATATTACAGTTTGCAACGCTGGACACTAGGCGCGGCATAATATCCCACAATGCAATGCAGCAGTGACGACTTAACGTTCATATAACGGACGTTGGCGGACAGCTCTGTAACGACAATAACGCTTCAATTTAACTGTTAAGTATAAGAATCACTTTGCAAGGCGTATTATATATCTTAAATTAATTAAGACTTGATTCTCACAAACTTGTTGTTTTGGTCACATGAGCTTTGTACGGGTTACCATGGTTACACGTTTCCAACCGGCAAGGAGGCTCTCAGGAAGTGATGACGTAAATTACTGCTCAGTGCGTCCAAAAAGATCCATACTACTGTTTATACCATGGATGTATTAGGTTTATACACACAAAAGTATGTTGAACGGTAGTACACATATTGGGTATGTAGCGCATAGTATGCGTAGCCCGGTTAAGCTAGAAGTTGGCTAGTTGCATCTGTAGCTTTTGTTGAGCATCACAAACGTTGAGAAACTGTAGGAACTAAGTCAAAACGGTTATTGAAGTCGAGCAGTTATCAGCCCTGGTAAGCTAACGTTAGCTTCTATTGTGCTAGTTTTGTTGTGTGTTAGCAACAAAGTTTATTTCAATGTAAAGCCATTCTAGCATTTTACTGTGGTTTGTGAATATCAAGTGTCTGTTTCTAGAAATAATCGTCATGTTACTTAAAGAACTAAAAAAAAAAGAAAAACGTGAATTTCTTCTAATGTGGAGTTCTTAATCACTTACTCATCATGTTGCTAGAAATATTTAAAGGGACTGTTTGTAAGAATCAGAAATGCTTGCTAACAGCGACACCTGTGGCCGTTAAGTCAACGAAAGTCAGCGTCGGGGTCACGCTTGTGCTCGCTCTACATAGACATGAACGAGCATCCCTCAAAACAGTGAGGCGACACACGTCAGCTAAAACCACAATATCACTCTATATTTCACCTGCTTGGCAGTAATGTTAGCTGACCAGACGAAGGTCTCTCCATGAATCACTGCTGATCCTAGTGTTGGCTTTTCCTGCTTCAGCCTCCCGACCG
>CAKAKR010058881.1:0-19231 GCA_916700685.1 Adelosebastes latens
ACTGAGTCAAAGGTTAGCATGGTGCCACATCACACTCAATAATCTCTCTTCAATCAACCATGTACTGTATAATGATCCCAGCGGCTCTGGAGCAGTTTGATCACGATGGTCAGCCACACAATGACCTTTTACCCAACATCCTCTAAATCCCATCACAGTGAATAATACACCAGATAGCTTCATATCATGTTGTTAAATGGCGGGTCCATCTGCATTCTGTTACGAGTTTTTTTTCAAATGGAAACGCCCACTCATCCGTTGCAAAAAGCAGTGACGTAGGTTACCAAAGGAAGCTAATCGAAGCTAATCAATAAGGTTATAAATAATGTGAACGCTAGCACTGGTTCCGTCAACATTAGCTGTGCTAAGTTTGGAAATAGCTGAAAGGGTTAGTGTGATTTTTTGAAGTGGGGTTGTATGTATACTCCCACATTCTGCAAGGTAAAATTACTGTTTTTGTGAATGGAGTCTGGTGACTTTTGAAGAGAACGACTTCAGTTACTGTCGGAACGGGCTGTCTGATGGCGGCCGTGGACGGGAACAGCAGAAAAAAAAAATCAATATCTATTTAAGTGTACGCTATATTTAGAATACTATCACCCTTTTACCTCGCCATCAGACAGCTCTTTCCGACGGGGAACTGACGCTGTTATATCGCTGTCTTCAAAGCTACCAGATTCCATTCACAAAAACAGTCATTTTACCTTGCAGAACACAGGAGTTGCTGGTCTACCGCTGAAAAGATAGAAAAAACGTAATGCAATGCATATGCAGGCCAATCTTAACTCTCTAAACTCGCAATATAGATAGACACTTTTACACCTCTTAAAAGTTGTTGGAAGGCATTTTGGGAAATGTAGGAAATGAGAAAATGCAATGCAAAAACTAAATTATAAAACACAAAAGCTACAATGAACTGAATATTGCAGATGTGTAAAGTTTATTTGAGGTTCAGTTTTCCTTTCAGTGTCCATTCATTTTCAACTGCTTAGTACAATCAACGTAATACCACCGTCTGATGTTTTTAACTTTTACTTTTCAGCTGATAAGAGACAGTCGAGGACCCCCCGCAGGACCCAGCAGCCAAAGACCCTGAACACACCAGAGGACTCCACCTATTACAACCTGATTCATGTGAGTCACAAAGAGATGGAGAACGATTTCAGATATTTACTATAGCAAAGCTTTGCTGTCAGCTGCCATGTGACACTGTAACTACTTCCCCACGCTATCGGCTTCCACAATGAACTATTGATCGGCAATTTTTTTTCCTGTCTGTAGTACTACATACTGTACTGTATGTTCCCAAGGCAAGAAATATCAGCCTATTACAAAGTTGCTGCAAAAGTATGTTCCAGAGTTTCTGACAAATAACAATTTTCTTCAGCAGTTTGTTTTTTTTATGTTTTTTATTCTGTGTTCTCCTCATGTAATTATTTGTAATGTTTCATGATTTCAGCGAACAATAGCTCTGCAAAAAATAGCTCTTATTGCAGCACTTAAGGTTTGTTTACAATCTTGCCAGTTCTGTTTATTTGACCTAGTTATATACTGTATAATGCATCTAATCAATAATTTAATCAATTAATAGTGAAGACTAGACATTCAAGATTTGATCAAGAGTAAGAAACTTTAGGAATAACTTTAGCCATATTTAATAAAAGAAGCATTATAGTTTAAAAATATGATTGACCAGATGATAACTTGATCACTCGCTTACAAATTTGATCACATGTACTGGAGCGAAATTCACTTAAAATATTTAAGGAAATTATATTTAATATTTTAGAAATGCTTTCATTGATTGAAAAAGGAAAAACTGTAAGGAAACATTTAAAACAGCGGTTCCCAACATGGGGTCACAACCCTCCGAGGGGTCGCATGAAAAAGCGGAGAGATGAAACAGGATATGACAAAAAAAAATATATTATGTATATATTATAATTATGGAAACATGGCTCGTAATGTCTCAAACAAACCTCACGACTATTCGTCCAATAGTTGTAGAGATATTTCAGTCAGAACCACAAATATCAACCTCACGGATCGCTAAAGTCAGTAGGATTCATCCACTGGGGATCATGAATGTCAGTACAGAGTTACATGGCAATCCATCCAATAGTTGTAGAGATATTTCAGTCTGCTGCAAGCATGGCTAAAGTTACTCTTTGGCTAACTGGTCACAACTTATAAACAACAACAGCATGTGCTTCGTATCCGGGGGTCACAAGCCAAAAGGTTGGGAACCACTGTTCTAAAAGCACGTTCTTTAGCTTTACCTGAACGCAGAGATTAGGAGTGTTTGACTGACGTGTAGTTATCTGTGCTCTGTTTCCACCCAGCGGTCTGTCCAGGATGATAAACGCAAGCCCAGGAAAGAGGAGTAAGTGTGCAAGTTCTCATTTCAACCTAATTTTAAGAACCTGTTTTTTAAGAGGTTGGCCTGCTGCCTGCCTGCTCAGCACACCGGGTCAGGAGTAATGACTGAAGCCCAGCACCAACATAAGGACGGCGTCTGAGTCTGAACTTAATGATCTGCAGGATAACACACATCCTCTGTGAAATTAATTAGCCTCATCTTTCATCTTACATTCACTGAATATATAAGATGTTTGATGTACATTGCTAAAAAAAAAAAAAAAAAAAGGCGACTAGAAAGCGTTGGAGGATGTGTGCATTCATGCATATGTATGTGTCGTGTAGGCCACAAGGTGAGCGTACTGCCCAGAGTGAGGGGGTGAAGATAGACCGATAGGGCTGTGCTGAACATGAAGAGGCCAGGGTGCTTTATCACAGCAGTCTGAAGAGACACACACATATACAGTGCGATACAACGCTAAACATCAAGGGTAATAATTTGTTAGCAGATAAATAAAGCCAGCGATGTACAGGAGCGGTTTACATGCATCATTAAGGATTAGAAGGTCAGCAGGAACGATAGCATCTCTGGCTGAAGCTGACAGCAGAGGAGGACGGGAGACGGGAGAGCGTGGGAGGGAAGAGGAGGGAAGAGTAGAGAGGTGATGATAGTAAATGGGAGTAAAGATGTACAAAAGGAGAAATAGGGAGGTAGAGTTAATCACAAACAGTGATAGCGAACTAAAGATATCTCTATTTTATTGCCAATATTAAAGCAATGATCTATCACATGTGTGTTTGTACCCTTTATCTAAAGATGTGACACAATAACAGCTCGTAAAATGTTTCTTATGATGCCATTACTGTGGAAAATTCTTATGTACCAGGAAAGCAATGTGTTGTGTTTATAATAGCAGCAAAGAGCATTTTGTTGAACACAAACGTAGGAAAAACCAGGTAGTTAGCATGAGCAGTGAGCCAGCCACTAAATACAAAGTACAGCTGTGGCTCATGGGAATGTCATTAGTTTTGCAGGTATTTAGTCATAAACCAAATATTGGTAATCTTTTGGGGGAGTTTCTGAGCCACATATAGTTTTTACAAAACCACATCCTTTGGTATGTAACCCACATTTTATTGTGTAATCTGGAATTTTTGTTGTATTAGTTATAATCTATTAGTTGATTTAATCGACAGATCTTTAAAACTGAGTTTCTCCACAAAGAATCACACAAAAGCACCACTTTAAATCTGGTGTTTACCATAAATGTGCTCATAAGTTCTTTGGAAATAAGTCATTCAGCCTGAAAGAAGCATAAAAACGACTAATCGACAAAAGAAATCTTAGTCGACTAAGACCAAAACGACCGATAAGTCGACTAATCGACGAAGAGTGGGCAGCCCTATTATTGACAATGTGTTACTCAGGACAACAACATTAACAAAGGCAAGAAAATCCAACAAAGTATGGGCCACCAAACTATATATAAACAATCACCAAAAACATTGCGGCCTGAATGTCTGATTGACATCTAAGTCTGTCCCCCTAACATCCATCCATCCATCCCTTCTGTCTGTGCTCCAGTCCAGGGAAGCTGCTGGATGTGGATGACCACTACTACCGGGAACTGTCCACCAGCAGGTCTGAGCCCTGCATCTCCACAGAGGACACGTCCCCCAGCAGCATGCCTGAGAGGAGGCAGTCTGAAGAGAGGAGAGGATCCACAAAGAGGAGGCAGTCTGTAGAGAGGAGAGGGTCCACGAAGAGGAGACAGTCTGTAGAGAGAAGAGGGTCCACGAAGAGGACTCAGTCTGTAGAGAGAAGAGGGTCCACGAAGAGGAGGGAGTCTACAGAGAGAAGAGGGTCCACGAAGAGGAGGGAGTCTACAGAGCAGACATCAGCTGCTGCCAGTAGACCGACCAGAGAGAGGGCCGTCACTGAACCAGCGCCTCCCAAACCTGACGGTGACAACAGGTATGTCCTTCTCCTCTACGTGCTTGATTTGAAAAAAACAAACAAAACAACAACATTGATTTCTGTAAAGGGTCAGAGAAACCGTTTTTATAATAATACAATTAGAAATCCCTTCAAAATGTCCGTCAGTGGTCCAGAAAAGAGCAACAATTCAGAGCTGTATTTTTGTAAAGCTGAGCATGAACGCAACAACTGTGCAATCACTAATTCCTGCCATTTTGGTGATCATAACCATGGTATTATCATGGTTTTCATTTTTAACAACGCACATTTTATTATTGTTTTAATAATGACTTAACGTTCTCTTACTAGCTTATTTGACCTTTATAAACCACACCTCATGGTCAAGGTTGTGAATGGCCTCCATGTTTCTCCAGCTGTCCACTGATTTAAACTCTGTGTACACTTACTATATGATACAATAAACCTGCAATAGAAATGTATGCTTACATGCACACACTAATGCTACAACTGCAAATACTTTGTTAAAACATGTACAGTATATAAGAAGTGGACGTAGTCACCGTGACGTCACCCATAGGTTTATGGACCGACGTTTTGAAGCCTGGAATTTGGCATTTTTGCCCGTCGCCATCTTGTTTTTTTGCAACCAGAAGTGACTCGAGAGTGGAGGGTGGAGCTAAGCACAACCGGACACTGAATAAGACATTTTTTAGCAATCAAAAAGGTTATAATTAACGTTCAGGATTAAAGTTGTAAGTAACTACCAGACTGGACAACGCCATGGTAGCAACCAGTCAATCACAAGGTAGCCACGCCCTAAAGCATCTCCTGCTTTACGGCCTATTTGACTCTAAATGGAACCATAATATACTAAATGAACATCATGCTGTATTGAAGAAGACTTGAAACTAGCGATTGAGACCATAAACTCATGTTTACAATGTTTACTGAGGTAATAAATCAAGTGAGAAGTAGGCTCATTTTCTCATAGACTTCTATACAATCAGACTTCTTTTTGCAACCAGAGGAGTCGCCCCCTGCTGGCTGTTAGAAGGAATGCAAGTTTAAGGCACTTCAGCATTGGCTTCACTTCTCAGACCTGGAGGAAGCATTCTAATGCATGTAGAAGATAGCACAAACTGAGATATCCCCATGATAATCCAGTAAACATTATAGAAAATTAATTTACCTTTTTAAGAGAAAATTGTTTGTAGAGTTTTAAAGAGGACCTATTATGCTTTTGTGCTTTTGCCCTTTTCTTTAGTGTGTTATATAGTTTTTTGTGCATGTAAAAGGTCTGCAGAGTTACAAAGTCCACACCAAAGGGAGTTACTCTCCCCCATAGAAACACTGCCCCTGAACTGCCTGAAACGCCTCGCTTGAAGTCCCGCCTTTTCTTCCGTAACGTGGTGATGTCACCAAGTAATACATTTGCATAATACCTACCTAGCGGCTAGTTTGGCACGCCCTCAAACAAAGCTAGTTAGAGCGGAGGAATTTTAGCTGTTTAGCAGTTGTGTATGGCCATCGTGAGTTACTTGCACCCATCAGGATCAGTGTTTCTTTGTTTTTCCCCAAAAATGACACACTTGCATTTTACATTCCAGTCGGTCACAATGATAAATCCATACATCCAATTTCATCTGTTTCCAGTCCTGCATGGCCTCTACCTCAGACAGCCCACGCACATGATAAATGATTACTGGAGATGATAAACAATACGCAATCTTTTCATCTTTTTTCTCATTCTGTTTCTGGTTTAAATCTTTCAAACCATCTTCTTGTTCTGTTTTTTTCTTTCTTTCTTTTCTACGTTGTGCTCTATCGTTGTTGTCTCCTGTGTTGTGTTGACAGGCGCTCAGTTCCCAGAATGCTCTCCACAGAGAGTCGGACTGACGACAACCCGCACGACTTCAGACACCTACTGAGGAAGACCTCCCAGAGACGAAGGCTCATCAAACAGTACTGAACACACGACTGGACTTTTTAACCATTTAGCTCATAATATATCAAAAATCTGAATGTGGAAATGTATCATCATACATCATGCTGTAAGATATATGAGCATTTCATTCATCACAGCTTCTTAAAAACATGTAAAGCACTGACTGCATTGATTATAAGTCACCACCAGTCTTATTAATCTAAATGCAGCATAGACAGGATGAAAGTAAATGTAAATAATATGTTATACTCTTAAAACTGTAAATTATTTATGTAATTTGTAAACTAGACGTCGCTACATTTGCTCATTTTGGTTTGTTGGTCCAATATTGTGTTTGAGGTTGTCCATATCCATTTAAACACCAAATAGAATTGTATAAAATATATCTATACATCATGTAAATACAAAAGTCATGCTCTTACGCTTTGCATTTCAATCCATTTTTGAAGGATGTATGTTGCGAAAAAAAAAAGTTGCTTCACTGTTGTAAGAAATGTACATTCTGTCCTCTGCTGTAATCTCTGTTTTGTTCATTTAAACGTAAAATATATCAAATTCCTTGTGATGTTCAATTCATCTTATATTTAGTATAGCTGCCCCTCATCCTTATCCTCCTGAACTCAAGCTTTTTTTATTATATGTTGTACCCGTTACCTTCATTCTTGCAGATCTTTGGTGGTTAAAAAACGGTCCATGATATCAGAAGGTGTAAACAGAAGCAGCTGTGTCATGTTGATATCAAACCAGCTCCTGTAAATACCTCTTCATGTAGTCCATATTGGCTCGAGTATTTCTTTGAGATTCAACCATTGACCTTTTATGTGACATTTTAAAAGAGAAAAACCCCACAGGGAGTGTTAGTGAATCCCCCAACGACATGCTGACTGCACACACTGACATAAAACACTACATACAGCTGAAAAAAATCAAGAAGAAATTCTGTTTTTACAGTTTTTACAAATAAAATTAAATTAAAAATAGAAAGAAATAGAATTTTAAAGCTTTAAGAAAAAAAAAATCAATAAAAAATACAAAATAAATCAGTGTAAGGCCTCTTTGGAAACTCCAAACACAAATATTACACTACAGGGAGTGTTAGTGAGTCCCCAACGACATGCTGACTGCACACACTGACATAAAACACTACATACAGCCCAAAAAAATCAAGAAGAAATTCAATTTTTACAGTTTTTACAAATAAAATGTAATAAAAAATACTTCAAAAATAAGAGAAAAAAATAAAATCAATAAAAAAAATGAGTGTAAGGCCTCTTTGGAAACTCCATACACAAATATTACAGTATTATCATGGCTTTGCCAAAGGGCTCAGTTTATTTTAATGGGTCTTTTGTGGCATTAAATGGTTGTTGGCGTTTGCATTCATAAATCATAACAGATGTGGCTCAGATGCCTGCAGGCTCCATTTGCTCTCATTCATGTTTAAACGATAAGAAAACAGCGTTGGATTATATTATTATAACTGATATTAATTTACTATATTTTAGGGTGAGAAAAAAAATACACTGTAAGAATTTCCCAGTAAAATAACAGTAAAGAACTGGCAGCAGGGTTGCCTTTATGTTACTGTAAAATTAACATTATTATACTGTCGCTGAAATTTACAGCTTTGTACTGTTAATGAAAAATACTAGTTTTTTTTTATTAATTTCACAGTATTTTACAATTAATTTACTGTTTAAAGATACATTATATAGCTGTTTTTCACCTTTCTTTTACATTATCTTATTGATTTGTTTTAACGCACTATTTATTTTTTACATACATTTTAATAAACATTATTTTTTGCCTAGACGAATAGACTTAGCAGGTTACAGACATAGGAATAGTCACACTAAACACAATTAAAGGCACTTGTTAGGAAAAAGGCTATAATAAACTTGTTGACACTTTTCCCAAAATGTCTGTCTGTCAAGCACAGAATGCAAACCATAACAACATGTGAGTGAAGAACAGAGCTAATTCACTGATTTTACAATCATGTACAATGTACAAGCCTCACATGTGCAGATCAGGTCCCAGAATTAAAAAAAACACTGCATGAAACTGTTACTGATGATACTTTAGACAGTTGATCAGCAGTAAAGTGCTGTTTTTTAAGAATGCATTATAGTTCAGTTAAAAAACTGCACTGATTTGAGCAATAACAGGTTAATACTGTTGAAATCCTGCTGTAAATTAACAGCAATTGTTTACAGTGTAAGATATCTTGGTATTTTTGGGGAAGAAAGTAATCATATTTATATGTGCAATAAAAAAAATAGATCTTTGGGAATTATTCTCTGTGAAACAAGTAACGAGTAATAAATACTTTTGGAGTAACGAGCCCCAACAGTGACAGGAGAGAGGAGCGACCCATGCGCGCAATTAGAGCAGCTGGTGTCTCCAAGAAATAGGTCTTCTTCACTTGGCGTGCAGATGAGTTAGTTTGCATTCACTGTCTGTCTCTGCATGGAGGTTGAGTTCAGCTCGCATGATGCAAAATGTTGTGGATGTATGGAGGAGTCATGACGCACGACGCCACGCAGCTCGTCATGACTTGAAGATGGGATTTCTTTAGTGACGTGAAATTTAGGTTGGATGCAATTAGGCATTAGGTTAGTGCGTGCTGCTGCAGCGGCTGGAGCTTCTAGCTGCTCACTGTGGCAACACTTTGCATCACCTCTTTTTGGCTGCAGCACATTTTTATTTTATTTTTTATTACAAATTTTCATGCAAAGCTGCAGATTTTTGCACCTGAAATATTAATTTCTATGGAGAGCTTTGTGCGCAGGTGAAGTCCAGTGTGTGCGGATTTCTCTGGAAGGACGCTGCTTTTACGCTTCGTGCACCTGTGGACACCGTGCATGCATTTTCTGCACCTTTTTCTTTCTTTTACGCGTTTTATTTCTAGGCTTTTTCCTGCAGCATTACGCGTCTATCGGATGCGCGTCTGTCGGAGAGGTCTGGTCACATTCAGCACATCATCATCAGCTCCAGGTTGCAGCTTGTGGATGGGCTCTGTCGGTCTCCGGCTCTCCAGCAGCAGCAGCAGCAGCTCCTAACTAAGCTCCAACGATGGCATCCCAGGGATTCTGGTCTCTCGGAGGAGATAATGCAGGAGCCAACACCGGGAATCAGAGCCCCGGTACGCGTGAGTGTCTTCAAAAAACCACCTCTGATGGAGCGGCTCTATAATCCCAGTGCATTGTCTCAAACCAGTGCGCAGCGTTTTTTGGTGCACAAACAGGCCTGCTGTATCCATAATCTACACATCTGCTTTTACGCATTTTCTTCTTTTACTCTGCAGGATGCATTTTTGTCGAAATGGCTCTTTTATTGCAACTTGCATGACGCTTTTTGTCTAAAATGGCTCTTTTATTGCAACTTGCATGATGCATTTTGTCGAAATGGTTCTTATATTGCAACTTGCATGACGCTTTTTGTCTAAAATGGCTCTTATATTGCAACTTGCAGGATGCATTTTGTCGAAATGGCTCTTATATTGCAACTTGCAGGATGCATTTTGTCTAAATGGCTCTTATATTGCAACTTGCATGACGCTTTTTGTCGAAATGGCTCTTATATTGCAACTTGCAGGATGCATTTTGTCGAAATGGCTCTTATATTGCAACTTGCATGACGCTTTTTGTCGAAATGGCTCTTTTATTGCAACTTTGCATGACATTTTTTGTGTTTTTTTTTTTTATTATTTTAAAGTTGGACTGTGAAACCTGAAGCATCTTTTATGTTTTTCTCTCCTGCAGCCAGAGCTTGGTGTCAAGCAGCGGCCCAGAAATTATCTGGAGGAATTGGATCGAAATTATGTGGTATGTTGCTTCACAGTGGAGGGAGAATAGTGGGTGGGTGTGGGAGGCTGTTATTTCCACCATTATATTTACAACCTTGTTGACATTAAAGATATCTAAATGTGTGTTTTTGTGATGTGCAAAGCGCTCCTGAACGTCGGAGAGCTGGAGAAACCAGCCGATCAAGCAGCCGTCAAACAGCCGCCGGAGACAGAAGCTGCAGGAACCTGCGGCTGCAACAAATCCTGCAACTGCACCAAAGCTGCTGCTGTAGTCTTCTCCGACCTCTATTCAACAGGTACAGAAAGAAAGCATGCAGATTAAAACACTGTCGGACTCCTGATGTGTCTCATTGAGTCGCAGCTTGGCCTCGCTTTGGATTATTATGTAATTTAATCAGTAGAAAAAAACACCATAAGCAAGTTATTTCTTATAGTGTAGTGATTCTTTTTTTTTATTTTTATTAATTAATGAAAAACATCAGGAAATATATGTATTGACATTTTGCAAATCGATTTTTTGTCAATTTAAATGTCATTTAATCAGTTGAGAAAAAAACACCATAGACAAGTTATTGCTTATAGTGTAGTCATTCTTTTTTCTTTTTTTTTAATTAATGAAAAACATCAGGAAATATATGAATTGACATTTTGCAAATCGATTTTTTGTCAATTTAAATGTCATTTTTATTGATCATCAAAGAGGTGAAACGCCCATCATCAATACAATACACATAAAAATGAAAAGAAAAATGGTAGAACATGTGCGTAATTGGATGAAATAAATCAGCATGTGTATATATACATATATTTTTCATAACTACAGTATTCAGTGAGTTATAGTGAACATTTTTGCAGTTTTTTTGGAGAGGTCACCTTCAGCAGAATCTCTTGTTTTGAGGTGTTGATTTTGCAGAAACCTCCTTATTTTTTACCTGTAAAAATGTTACTAAATGTGAGCTTTTTTTGGCCCTTTTTTTGTAGGCCTGCAGGATCATTTCACAGCAAAAAGGCCTACACATATGCATCTTAATGTTGCATGAAAACAGGCTCAATATAACTCACAAAATGTCTCCCCTTTTTATTGCAGACCTGTTACCTGCCATGGACGGCGACGCCAAAACACTGACCTTCCTGCAGGAGGTGGTGGATATTTTAATGGCCTACATCGTGGAGTCTTTCGACCGAGAAACGAAAGTGATTGATTTTCATTATCCAAACGAGCTGCTGCAGATGAACAACTGGGAGCTGCAGGGCGAGCCGGCCAACCTGGATGAGATCTTGATCAGCTGTCGTGCTACTCTCAAATACGCCATCAAAACAGGTCAGGACTGAGTCTGCACGGTGGATGCATGCTTTATAAATAACCTGCTTTATTTATGACTCTTTAAATGTGCTAAAAACAGCTTCAGTTTTGCATGTTAGGAAATATTCCTCACTTTAAAGCTGCACCTTATGTAGGCCCAAAGTCAGGCCTGCTGCATGTCTTTGTGTTAAATATGTCTGAATCATAATATGCATTTAATATCTCCTATCTCATACAAAGCATATAAAGAGAGAAGAACTATACATAGCACAGTCCTATAAGGTCAGGACTGAGTCTGCATGGTGGATGCATGCTTTATAAAATGGCCTGCTTTATTTCTGGCTTTTCACATGTGCTAAAAGCAGTTTCATATAGGCATGTTAGGAAATATTCCTCACTTTAAAGCTGCAGCTTTTGCATTTATGTAGGCCTAAAGTCAGGCCTGCTGCATGTCTTTGTGTTAAATATGTCTGAATCATAATATGCATTTAATATCTCCTCTCTCATACAAGAACATATAAAGAGAAATGGACTTTATATAGCACATACTCCTTTATTATATAACACTGAAAAACTAGAAGATATAACAGATGATAAAATCTATCACTAATTGGCAAAGAGGTGAATCCTATCCCCATTTCTATTAAAGGATAATACAGAATAAAAGAGTAAAACAAAGAAAATAACAGACAACAATCTGTTTTAAATATATATATAAAAAACAAATGATGTCTATTTAAAAAATAAACCTGGAAGCTGTCCTCCTCCTCCTCTTCCTCCTCCTCCTCCTCCTCTTGTCTGTGGCCACCAGACCGATAAATGCAGTGACGCAGTAAATCTGGTTCGCCAAGTAGGAGATAATAGGCTAATAACCAGGCTTCATAGGCCAAGTCTATTATTCTCTCCTCTCTGACACACACAGGAGAACATTTATATACACTTATTCACAGATTTCACCACCCAAAAAACAAATATAGACATATATTTATAGATTTTTACTTTAAGTCCCTTATGCACATTTAATAAATTGCATATAACAGAAATAAGGACATTTAAAGTTGTTTTTTTTATTATGTGCAGTATTTGTCAAAAATTGTAACTGCTCCTATGAAGACATATTTTATATTATTAACTGTATTTTACTATATAGTTATTCATTATCTGTCTATACATCAGCATCCACTTATGGGTTCCCACAGGAGGAGTTATACAGACGTTGTTGACAAATTAATTAACAAACGTATCTGCTTCAAACTACAGTATAGTATTTATTACAGTAAACGTGTATATACTGCTGCAGGGTTAAAGTAGAGTGTTACATTGCATGTTTATGATGTAAAATACAGGGAAATTGAAGTGTCTATTTTAGACATTCAGCATGATTCAGACTTTTAGATAAAAAAAAAAAAAATTTCTTGTTTTTAAAAAAACATCCACATTTAATTTACTCGTTTTCAGAGCTGCTTTGTGTGTGATGTAGCCTGTATTATGAAACAAAGGTGGTAGTGTGGGTGTTTATACCCTCCACTAAATTCCTATGCAACACCAAATGTATTCATTATTTCTCAAGATGATTTAAAACGTCACTGCAGCTGAATTTCTAACCTGCAATTAAAGCATTTAGAAGATGTTCCTTTTTGCACAAACTCAGCATAAACACATAGAAAGAAGCATATTTCAATTTTCCAGATAAAATTGCAGCCGTCTCACACCCTTCCTCTCTCTCTCCTCCTGTTCCTCCAGCCCATCCCAGGTACTTCAATCAGCTCTCTACAGGATTAGACATGGTCGGCCTGGCAGCCGACTGGCTAACATCCACCGCCAACACCAATATGTAAGTATGTGGCCCCTTCGTCGTGATTTAAAATGCTGATAATGATAATGACAATGAATTCCATTTCCGGTCCATCCGTATGCCGTCTGCACGGGCTGATAGCAGCTTCTTTTTTTTCCACTCAATCATGGCAAATGAAAAGGGTGAAATGAAAGGCAGACACCCACACACCCACCCACCACCACACACCCACCACCCTGCAGCCCTCCCACCTCTGCCTTTTATCCCTCCCCCTCACCTCCGATCTCCATGGGGATTCAAGGGGAGAAAATTAGCCCTGAAATTAAATTCAGTCTAATCTGGAGCTAATTTTGGTGTGTGTTTTTGGGGTGATAAACTCTGCAAGAGCCAGCCTTGGCAACACTGCAGAATAAGCCTGCTGTTGACACACGGTGGGGGTTTAAAATGACTGCAGCTAATACACCATGTATTAGTAGAAAAATACATCAGGAGGCACTACTGGAAATGTACTATTTAGTGCAGCAAGAATGATGAAAATGTGAGACTTCTGTACAACAGAAAGCACAGAGCTGCAACGATTAATCGATTAATTATCAACTATTAAATTAATTTACAACAATATTGATAATCAATTAATCGGTTTGAGTAATTTTGTAAGGAAAACAGGTTGAATTCTCTGATTCCAGCTTCTTAAATGTGAATATTTTCTGGTTTCTTAATCCTCCATGACAGTAAACTGATTATCTTTGAGTTTTGGACAAAACAAGACATTTGAGGACGTCATCTTGGACTTTGGGAAACACTGATCAACATTTTTCACCATTTTATAGACCAAAAAACTAATCGATTAATCAAGTAAATAATCAACAGATTAATCGACAATGAAAATAATCGTCAGTTGCAGCCCTACTTATGAAATGTGGCCTGTGACGTGGAAAAAGAAATGGATGCTAGAACATTTTGTTCAAAAGCATCAATGCAAATTAACATATTTTTGCCTCTTCAGACGTGAAGCCTGTAAAATCAACAATTATTCTACATGTTTACTACACAAAATATTGTGTTTTTTCCTTCAATAATTTGAATGATTTCGTGTTTTATCCACCTCCTCAATTTCACCTCTAAATATGTCCTGAAGCAGCCAAACTGCAGGGAGAAAAAAAACGTCCATTTACTGGCTATTTTTCGGGGATGAGTCATGGCACATTTTGTGTAACCAGCCAGCACCATGTGATGTCCTCTTGTGTAACGCAGGTTCACCTATGAGGTGGCTCCTGTCTTTGTGCTGCTGGAATACGTCACTCTGAAGAAGATGAGGGAGATCGTTGGCTGGGCGGATGGGCGAGGAGATGGCATTTTCTCTCCTGGTATGTACGGCGACGCCAATCCTGCCACCCCTCTGTTTCGCTGAGAATGGACCTGCCTGTGTGTGTGTGTGTGTGTCGATTTGCATTTTGATGATATAAATGGAAGTCGTTTCAAAGCCAATTAGCATAAAATCATTTTTCCAACTCAAGCCCCCACCTCCCTACCCTCCAATCTTTAATTCCTCTCATGCATTTCGGTTTGACACATGATGATGAGGAGCAATCATTGGAGAATTAGACTGTGATTGGCTCTGACATTGTGGACAGCTGGATGCTGTGTCATCCCTCGATACGCTCTCGATACGCTGCAAACAAAGGATCTTTGTTGTTTGATTATTTCAAACAAGCACGGACATTTTTAAACTCTGTTCTGAAAAACTGCATCATTCCCATGAGACTCTGTACCTCTGTAAATCACTGAGCCCTGTCTGTCCTCTAGGTGGTGCTATTTCTAATATGTACGCCATGCTGCTGGCTCGCTTCAAGATGTTCCCTGAAGTGAAGGAGAAAGGAATGTCATCCGTTCCCCGACTGGTGGCCTTCACATCCGAACATGTAAGCATTTATGCTTCAATTCAGCTGATAAACATTATCAATATGTGTCTTATTGGATCAAATATTGAGCATTGATCGCTATGTGAACTGTTTTCTTGAATCAAAAGTCAAAGATCTTCCTCTCAGGTGCAGGAATAACCTCAAATAGTTTTGCACATTTTAGCTGTGGCTGTGCTTGATGTGTGTTTTTAAAAGTGACTTTGTGTCGCTCTGATATAAAGCTGACATTACGCAGGAGGACACAAGGTGACTGGTGTGTCTGTCACCTCCTTCATCTTTAAAGGACGAAGCTGTTTAACAATTTTTATTATATATTTCCAGATTTTTCCCCTCCTGTAACCTGGTGTACAGATAGTTAAACACAGTCTCTTCATTTAGTTCTCTGTTCTATCTTTTAGAGCCATTTCTCAATCAAAAAAGGAGCAGCAGCTCTCGGCATCGGGACAGAGAGTGTGATCTGCATCAAAGCAGATGAAAGGTAAAGTTGGCCTCTCATTTCAAAACATTTCTGTAGCAGAGCTTTTTTTTCCTCCCCCATTAATCATCTCATGACCCCTTAGATTAATCTTGTGACCCTTTGGAGGGGCCAGACCCCTAGCTTGGGAGCCACTGGACTAAACTACCTACTGTAACTTTATATATAAAGTAGTTAAAACTAGCTTTTTGCGTGCAAAAGGCAGATATTTGTCTTTGGGTTGCATGTGCTAAATCTGCTATTAAAAAGGGTACATTAAAACACAACATATCACAATCGGACAGGACACATTAAAATACATTTACATAAAAACACAATACACAACAGAAGCTACATTAAAAGGAGCACCAGGTACTCGATGGTGAGGACTGAATCAAGGTTAAATAAATAAATATAAAATGCTGTGTGCTGAGGTTGCAGGCTGGCTTCAAAAAGTATATGTCCTTACTAATTAAGATATTTTATGGCAACAAGGACAAAGATTTTTTAAAGATGTTTACACGTTGATACATCAGTATAAAGTACATTTTGCAGATAATATTAAGTAGGATTTTAAAAGCAGGCTTTTTACTTGTAATGGAGTATTTTTACATTGTCGTCATGGTACTTTAACATAAGTAAATGATCTGAATACTTCTTCTACCACTGAACTGAGGCTTGTTTTTCTTCTGCAGTGGTAAAATGATCCCAGCTGACCTTGAGAGGAGAATACTGGAGGCGAAACAGAAGGTACTGTGATACACATTAATAACACAGCTATAAATACTGCAGATATTACTTCATACAGCTCGTTTTCTGGTATTCAGTCGACTGAAACCGCTGTGATGATAAAACATTGTTATAACAGCATCAGCTGCTTTTATATCCAATCATTTCCTGTTTGTTCCTCTGCAGGGCTTCGTTCCTTTCTTTGTGAGTGCGACGGCTGGAACAACCGTGTACGGAGCCTTTGACCCTCTCATCGCCATTTCTGACATCTGCAAAAAGTACAACGTCTGGATGCACGTGGATGTGAGTAAAACAAATTGATCTTTTCTGTGGCATCTACATCTCCTGTTGCCTCATTTCTGTTATTACCTAAAATGTCTGTGATGCACAACATCTTTAGTGAAGGAATACAGAGAAATAGTGAGCTCGCCAGTGACTTTGACAAATCTATTACGTCTGTCTCGCCTCTAACTGCTCGCGGTTGACCCAGATAGGAGCCAGCCATTTCCTATCTAACACTGGGGATTAGAAAAAGTGGAACAGAGGCTGTAAATCATCTTCTCCTCCCCTGACTTTGCCATCATGGGCCCTCTCACTGAAGGAACTCTATCTATTAATGAAGGTGATTTAGTCCTGACAGGGGGACACCTCTATTAAGAGACATAAATGGCCTTATCTATCATTCCTCAACTGGCTGAGATGGGAGAAAAACACATCCTGCTTTGTAGTGTTGTGGCTCCCGCTGCGTTTGTTGGAATATGTTCTTTTATGGATGAAATAAGTGTGTTTGGAGGCCTTTTTAACTCTCAGTAGTAAACAATACGAGGCCGGGAAATCCAGAGATGCTTGTAAAAACATCCACACAAGCTCCTGATATTTAGACCTTTTTGAAAGCTAACAGTGGTACCAATGTTTAGCGTGAAGAATTAGACCATCATGCAAAGCTGAAACTCAACAGGGAGGAACAATTATTTTCATTATCGTTCAATCTGCCA
Organism: Adelosebastes latens; assembly: GCA_916700685.1. Lineage (NCBI taxonomy): Eukaryota > Metazoa > Chordata > Actinopteri > Perciformes > Sebastidae > Adelosebastes > Adelosebastes latens. The sequence continues at coordinate 17,249 of CAKAKR010058881.1, forward strand.
AATATTATTAGTATGCAGTAAGTTAGTATGCAATGTCTTAGTATGCAGTACGTTAGTATGTGAGTTGATCACAGCCCTGGTTTGATGCTAAACTGCATTTCGTTGTCTCAGTACCTGTACTCTGTGCAGGGACAATTAAGTTTAATCTAATCTAAAAAGAAAGAAAAGCAAATCTCTAAAAACCCTGATCCTACATTTCCCACAATGCAACTTGATATTACGTATTGTTAGACCCTCTGTACCTGGTAAATTCTTGTGTTACTTCTCAGTAGTGTAGTGAATTGACTTTGCATGTAAAATCAGTGGAGTGTCCCTTTAAGTAAAAGCTTAACCTTGAAGTTGTATTGATGTGTGATTATTGTCTGTCCTGTCAGGGTGCGTGGGGAGGAAGTCTCCTCATGTCCCGGAGACACAGGTGGAAGCTGGACGGAGTTGACAGGCAAGTGATATTTTTTAGGGAGTGAACACAAACTGACAGGAACTTAACGAGCGTTTAAAGTAACGATGCTGGTGGTTGTTTCTGTTAACTGCAGGGCCAATTCAGTAACATGGAACCCACACAAGATGATGTCAGTCCCTCTGCAGTGTTCGGCCCTGCTGGTCAGAGAGGAGGTACAGCAGGCTACATCTTCACAAACATAAATACATGTGAATATTTGTTTTGGTTTTCTTGTAATTGTAAACATTGTGGATGTGATTTTTCAGGGTCTGATGCAGAACTGCAACCAGATGCACGCCTGCTACCTGTTCCAGCAGGACAAACACTACGACCTTTCCTACGATACCGGAGACAAAGCACTGCAGTGCGGACGCCACGTGGACATCTTTAAGCTGTGGCTCATGTGGAGAGCTAAGGTAATTTACACTGTCGCTCATATTTGCATGCAAGTCTTTGAAATGAGGACTGATTTTTGTGATGATAAAGTAGACTTCCTTATGTTATGCCTTTGGTGGTCATAACTTTATTTAATTTTCTATGGCACATAGAGTTTTCTGGACTAGAATCACAGATTTTTCTTGCAGTGTAACTGGGTGAAAACTACGTATTTACTATAGTTTGGCCCATGACTCCTAATATTTTTCTGCATATGGCACACAATCAAAAAAGTTTGGCCATCCCTGGTCTAAATAAACGGTTCAAAACTAACAGATTCAAATCTTTTCTTCGACAGGGCACCATTGGGTTTGAGGCTCAGATTGACAAGTGTTTGGAGCTGTCGGAGTACCTCTACAACAAGATCAAGGACAGAGAAGGATACGAGATGGTCTTTGACGGGAAGGTAAGTCCACGTTTAACTTTCACTCTCCACAAGGATTATCCATCCACATAATCAGAGAAAAGTAGCCAACATTAGTCCACGTTGCTTCTTTCACCGCCGTGTGTTCAGTGTCATTATGGGTGACTTGATTGACACGCAATGTGCTCTTGCTTTGTGTTGGATGAATGCCATTTTTACCTTTAGCTGCCAGTATAATGTGCTGCTATTATGTCTAATGAATAGCACAGCAGCCTGTAATTGCTCATATGCATATGAATAGCACAGTGTCTGAAATATCCTCTACAACAGCCCAAACATATGCGGGTCTGATGGGGTTATTAAGCTAAAAACTCTTTTATAAGAGGAGTGCTTGGACACTCAGAGTCATTTATAGTGAAAGCTCTTTAATGTTTCAAGGCTTATTGTTTTCCTGCTGAGCCACAAAACGGCTCAGAGCATCATGGCGAGAGGATGGTGGGAGAAAGCCAAGTCCTCTGGGCAGCGGCCCAGGTGTTCACTTGTCTGTACCTCCCAATGAGCCATTACATCAATCTGATGTTGAATATACTGCGGCCGAACCAGCCGGGCTGTATAAACGAGGCTTGTGTGCATGGCTAGTCAGCTGTTGGTAATGAATGCTTTAGGCAGACAGGCTGCTTCAGCAGGGCTTCACATGCCAAAATATAGAGCCGTGTTGGCTTTCAGACATATAGAGAGTATCTGA
>CAKAKR010058882.1:7106-12106 GCA_916700685.1 Adelosebastes latens
CTCAGTTTTAAATGATACCATTCTAAATGTGTCCCAGTTTATTTCCTGTTGCAGTGGATGTGAATGTCATCAGCTGACAGGAAGTACACATGGACCCAAACTGTTGCCTAGCAACGCAATTCCATTGCAGTTCCATTGAAATGCACTAAAACGGAGCGTTTCAGACAGAGGGTAAATACAGGCATATTCAGGCAGACAGTATGAGGAAAATAAAGTTTTTTTTGAACATGACAGCATGTAAACATGTTCTTGTAGAAACACAAAATACAAGTATTACCTGAAACTGAGCATGATATGGGACCTTTAAAAGTAAGGGTTGCATGCAAAATTCCATACTAACATGCTATTTAGTATGCTAAAACAGTACGTGAGATGTGTCCAAAACCTTAGTATGTAACCAAAAGTACGCAAATTGCATACTATTTGCGGTGAAATATCACAGTATGCAATGCTGGACACTACGGCGGCATAAATATCCCACAATACAATGCGGTAGTGACAACAATGTTCATCATAACGGACGTTGACGGAAAACTCTGTAACAGCAGCAAATGAACAGCTCATTTTAAGTCTAAGTATAAGATTTCACTTTGCTAGGTGTAATATATATTTTAAATTAATTCAGACTTTGATTCTCACAAAACGTTGGTACGCACATGAGGTTAGCACGGGTTACCTTGGTTACACAAAGTGACGACATACTCAGTGCATCCAAAAAGATACATACTACTGTTTATTCACACAAAAGTATGTTGAACGATAGTACACATATTATGTGATTTCGTGGGACCTTTGGGTCGTCAGATAGTGTGGAAAAAAAAAAAAATGGCTGAGATTGACGGTAAGTGCCTGGCAATGACTTGTTGTGAAGCAAATGCAATGGAAAGAGAGAGGGAGAATGTGATTATCAGTGTTATCAATAGCACCTTTAAAAATGAAAAAGTAGTAGTAATTGGAGCTGACTCTAGCCATTTGGTATTCTTCTTTTCTTCTCCTCTACTTCACTGTTTTGATTGTTTTATGAAGTGCACTGAACTGAATACGGTTCCTATAGAAATTAAGGGAGCGTAAACAAATGACGGAGCCTTTAAGGTATGAGAGAGTAAAGACATGTCCCCTGGACTGAACACCTGTTTGATAGAAAGACGTCTTTGTCTTCTCTATATGGTAATGACCTCTGAATCACTTCCCAGAGGGCCATGCGCCCACGCACGTTCATATCGTCTACTTTCCAACCTTCTGCTTACACCTATCCTCAGGGTCACATGAGTGTGTTTGTGTGTTTTTCTCATTATGGCAGCACCTTATCCATCTTTTTTTTTTTTTTTAAATCTAGCACTTTTCTTCAAATGTAGTAATTTCACTGAAGGATAACGTCATTCTTAATTGAAGAAGTCGGTTTGTAAATTAAATTAAAGGAATAGTTCACCTAAAAGTCATTATGTTGTCACTAACCCTAATCCATATCAGCTGTAACATTGAACAGATTGGTAAACTCTCCCAGACGTGAAGATAATGGGAGTATCACACAATTGCACTGTGGGTAAAACAGTCCAATTTTAACTCTAGTCTTCTGCCAGTCTGCAGTAGTGTGCACACATGACGAGAGAGATGTCGGCGAGGACGTGTGGCGGATAATGAGGTCATTACTGGATTTTGGGACTCACGGTGAGATTGTTGTGTGTGGAATTTGACTGACATTTTACAGTTTCTTCTATTTAGTTATTGTCTGTAGGTTTGGGCTTTAAAGGGCTTCAGCATTTTAGTATTTCCCTCTCATACATTTAGGGGACTCACAAGAGATGGATTAAAAAAGCTGACATATACAGACTTTTAGTCCCTAGTATGAGTCAAGCTCCAGGATCCTACATTTCCCATAATACAATTTAATAGCATCTTTAATAGCATCCGTGCCTCCCAAATGCCCACTTCTAGCAAACTCCACAACCCCAGTTTGTACACACGATTCATGATTAAAAAAAAACTCTCAAGCCAATGCGAGACAACCCTGATGACATCACTATGACATCGCCTGGGTTATTTTCTCAGACTTGACAAAACTCTATGCAGAGCCACAGAAGAGATTATACGACTGTTTTCACAGGCTGAGCAGTACTCCTCAAAACAAGTAAACTGAGAGTCTCCTTCAATGTGTATATGGTGGCTACCTGACCATGTTTAGTGGTGATTTCCCTTTGGTTGCAGATTGCAAGCAAATTTCCCCACCACTCACTCCTCCCTTTCAAGGCTGCGGAAACATGAGTACACAAACCGTGGTCGCTCACGGGCCATCCTTACATTAATAACATTACTTTAGGAGCAGCGGAAGTCAGACGGCGGCTGGCGGTAGGACGGTTTTGCACTCTGCGGCTCACGTTACTACAGTTTCACAAACGTGTCAGAGAACTACTGTGGCCTTCAAGTAACGTAAAAACACGAATGGCTCTCGCTAGAGCCAGTGGGTCATGTCTAGAAGGTAACCCAGAAGTTGCAAAACTCTAGCGAGATGGTTAAGGTTAGGATAGGTCGTCGGGCAGAGAGTTTTCGCATGTTTTCGCAGCTTAGTTGTTACCTTCTAGACACGAACGAGTCAGTGTTCAGCTGTGCTACTGTAGAAACATGGCGGAGCATCATGGTGGACTCCGTGAAGAAGACCCGCTCCCTATGTAGATATGAAGGGCTCATTCTAAGCTAACGAAAACACAACGATTCTTAGTTTCAGGTGGTTATACACTAATGAATGCATGAATATTATATTCAATTTCTGATAATAGATCCCCCCAAATTTTACACACTGGTCCTTTAAACTCTTCTTTTTAAATGTTTTTTCCCTAACGTAATAAGACCAGGTTGACCTTTGAACTTTTGCACCAATACTCACCTTACCTGAAAGGATAAATCAGGAGTAGGTCTACCAGTTACGTTAGCCCTCACCAGACCTGCTGCATTTCTCTGTAACATCGCAGGCATTAAGCAATGTTTTAAGAATATCAGAAGCAAAATCAGCCGCATCCTGTGCACTTCCTCAGTTTGTGGGAGTCGAAGGTTACAGTTTGGCCAGCCGTTATGCAGTGGTCAGTTTGGTCCCAGCTACTCCCACTGAAACAGTGGTCTGATGTGCCGTTGTCAGTGAGAGGAAACGTCAGGGGAAACAGAGAAACAGAAGTAGTTTCACGGAAAGACTGCGAAGTATCACTCAGTGGTCACTTCCAGTTTCAGAGTGACCTCATCCACTTTACTAAAGGTCACTATAGTCACGGCACTGTGACCTCTTATCACATGTGGTTTGAAAAACTTCTGATTAGATCATAAATGGGAGGATGATTCTCAGAAATATTTCATTTGATTTATGTATTGTCAGCCAGCTGTTCTCTTTTTGTTTCATTATGTGACTGAGAATCTCGAGCCTTAAGCCAGATTGAGTGAGGACGATATTAACGTCTTTTTTTTTCTTGTCGCTGTTAAATGTGCATGCACTAGAAACTCTACTATGGAATATTTACATGTGACTTCCCTACTTTCCCTTAATTGGCTCTGAGGCTCTGAACAATTTCTTGCTCGCATGCGCATGATTACATGCGGCAATGCACCAGAATTCACAGACGCACAGTTCAAACACCTCATACATGCAATTCTGTCACTTTCTTTGAGCGCTGGCGTGATTCAGGTTGACAGCGGGGCAATGAAGAACAAAAGCAGCAGCGGAAATGTGAAGAAAAAGAAACATGAAAGCAACAGAGGAGCGTATAGGTGCAATCACACACTGTGATACAGACGTTGCCTGTGGCTGAGTCAAAGACACTTTTTCTGTTCTTCATTGGCTATTTAGCACGTCACATGATGACTGCTGGCGGGACCCAGGAGAGAGACTGAGGGCCGATGAAGTAAACTGTGATCCCCTTCTGACTACTACATCTACTACTTTCAGATCTTTTCATGGATGGTAGTGTCCTTGCTAATCTTTGAATAATTAAATTATTTTATAGGTGGGATGAAATCAAGTGGTTTTGATGTAATACTTTGACAGTACAAAATAAGCTTAGCAAGCTTTTACAAGGATTTACATATACAATCTAAGAGAGGAAATAATTTGTCACATTGTACTGTACAAGTGTGTCATTTATAAGAAAGTCTATAATGTCAACAGCAGATCTGGTCTCTTTCGGTTATCATCATCAGTTAGTCATGTCTCCCAAATATATATATATGTTTTTACTGAGAATTCAATGACGTGGAACCAGCCAGGACTGCTGACAGAGTGAGATGAATTGCAAAATCATGAAGTAATTCTCTTTAAGTCCGGATGAGTTTACAGGAAAATTAGAAATAATTCAATCAAAATAGTGATTTGGATGCAAAATTAGGGTTGTCTGTAATCACAAAAAATAATTAATTTTGGCTTACATGAAGATTAAAAAAAAAAAATCTTGTTTGCCCTTCGCTCACTTCAAATACAAAACTTTTATCAGAAAAGGACAAAACTGAAGAACGCCTGAAAGCTGCTGATGTTCATTTGGCCTTCATCACGACTTTAACTCCCTCCTTTCCTTCTCGCCTCCCACCACAACCTCCGCAGCTTATACAGGCATTGAAACGCTGGCCGGCTTTATTAAATGAACCAGAAGTAACGTCTCTCCTGCGTCTTTGGCAAGGTCTTCCACGCTGGAAGCTCGATGACCTGGAAGCGGCCTGTAGGTGTGGTGAGTCAGGTAGGGGTGTTCGCCAGGGCAAAAAGCTGGCTGTCCCCGCGAGCAGAGGACAGCTCACTCCCTCACACAGCGGCATATTAAGTCAGAAGACTGTTAGTCAGTCCTTAAAGAGTGTGTGGGTCACTTAAATTAACGCTAACAAGCAGCCACTGTCAATCCCTGTTTCACCCCCTCCTCTCCTCCATAAACCGAACCCCATCCCTGCACCAAAAGCCTTTTTCATCTTCTTCCCCCTCATCGTTATTTGGCTGCCCGTGGGAAATTGAACCGCCTTGTGCATGTAATCGCTTT
>CAKAKR010058882.1:17106-34164 GCA_916700685.1 Adelosebastes latens
TTCATTAGAACAGTGATAACATTTGATAACAGTGATGACATTCTGATAACGCAGCAGAGTGATGATGCCCACGCTGTTTTGGTTTACTGGTTTCATTGTTTTCCGAGAGATTTTGTCATACTTTAAAAGCATAAAAAGTCCAAAGAAAGTCCTCAGGCTGTTGATGTACGAATGTTTGTGGCTTTAAGAGTCCCTAGCGCATCACAATTAGTGCTGTTGATTGATTGAAATATTTAATTGCGATTAATCGCACATTTTTTATCTGTTCAAAATGTATCTTAAAGGGAGATTTAATACTCTTATCAACATTGTAGTGGACAAATAAGCTTGCTTTATGCATATTTATTATTGGAAATCAATTAACAACACAAAACAATGACAAATATTGTCCAGAAACCCTCACAGGTACTGCATTCAGCATAAGAAAATATACTCAAATCATAACATGGCAAACTCAAACAGGCAACAACAGCTGTCAGTGAGTCAGTGTGCTGACTTGACTATGACTTGCCCCAAACGGCATGTGATTATCATAAAGTGGGCATATCTGTAAAGGGGAGACTCGTGGGTACCCAGAGAACCCACTTACATTCACATATCTTGAGGTCAGAGGTCAAGGGACCCCTTTGAAAATGGCCATGCCAGTTTTTCCTCTCCAAAGTTTGGAGTGTTATTTAGCCTCCTTCCTGACAAGCTAGTATGACATGGTTGGTACCAATAGATTCCTTAGGTTTTTCTAGTTTCACATGATGCCAGTATCTTCTAGCATTAAAACTGAGCCCGCTACAACTTAAAAAGTAAGTAAGTAAGTAAAGTAAATTGCATTGAAGCGTTAAAGAAATTAGTGGCATTAAAACAAATTTGCATTAACATGTTATTATCGCGTTAACTTTGACTGCCCTAATCACTAAATATCAGTGCTATGATATTAAGCACATAGCACAACACTAACATATTAATCTTATGATCAAATTGCCTCCAGTGAGAGGGATTACAGTCATAATACATACTAACTTAATCACCTAATTAGTCATTCAAGCCCCTCAAACTTTCACCTGAATTCAGCACACAGTATTTACTGTCTGTCTTTCACAGCAGTGTAAAGATGACACCAGCAAGCAAAGCCCACTTCAGTTTTATTTACCAGAAGTGGTTCACCAGCATGGGTTTTCACACATACTCACTTATACACACACACACACACGCACACACACACGCGGACAGGAACTTTCCTGTCAAAGGATAGTTGTTCTCATAATCAGAAAGTCAAGTGAGCAAGTACAAAGGCAGTCAAAGGCGATTGCTGTTTATATCTACGTGCATTGAAAGCCCCCACTCAAAGCTACAACTGGGCTCCTCCTGTTCTAGATCATTTGTGCCAGCCAGTCTGTATATCAAGAGCGACGTTTCAGTCCTTGAACGAGAAGATATTGCAGCCCGTCTGCTCCATCATTTACCGTATCTGCTGTTTTCAAGTCCTTTTACTGACATGTGTGTGTGTGATTGTTCTGTTTGAACCATTTTTGCGGGGTCGATGTCTTTTATCTGACGGCTCTGTGATGTAAAAAGAGTTTCCTGATAAGTTAGTCACCGTCATATTACAGCCTACAAACCTTTTGATGCAATATATGTGTAAGCAAAGGTTAACTATTAGTGGTGGTGTTGGCCTGCTACATATGTGAACAGTACGAAAGCGAAGGTATGCTAATTGCCAAATTACACACATTAGCATGCCACAACATCAAGCACTGCTTCTCATGAAAACAACAAACCACAGACACTTGCTGTGTCACCTATAGGTTCTCATTCCCCGTTCAGTCCCCCCAGTAACATGACACACGTGTGTGTACACTCACAACCACACTCACATACACTCTCATCTACACTCACAACCACACTCACATGGGACATTTTGTTTCTGCATGTTTTAAGCTTTTGTTGTTTCCACAGTGTTCAGTCTTGTGAGGGGAGGAACTGAAACATGTTAAAATACCTTTTATCTTATCTTTAATCATTTATAAACAGTTCACTAGTAATGAAAGTATAACTGAGCTGATGATTTAGCTCTAAAAGCTCTTCAATTTTCATTTGTTGTGATATAAAAGTTTGTTTAAAGCAAGACTTTAAAAAGAAAAATGTAAGTCAATCTTCCTCTTACAAATAAAAAGCAATAAATGCACCTTCTCAATGTAGCCCAGTCAGGAGGTTTGCTGCTACACCTTATGGTGGCTAATAATAGCTAACATTCTGTAGTGTAACTACTGTAACATTACTGAGTAAGTTTGCTGATTTGATGATCTCCTCTACTTGTGCTACTGTAACGTCACTTTGTGGCCACGATTTATTAGTTCTGATGTACTTTAACCTTTTACAGACTGACTTCATACATTCATATGTGAATAGTAACTATCAAAGATGAGGCTCTTCTCATACACAATTCGTATCTATACCTATGAAAAGTAATGCACTATAATTCGTATATAACCCACATAATCAATTCGTTAGTACTCCATGAGCTAGGACAGGTGACACAGTATAAGGAGCGATAAAGTCTACGTAGTGAGGAGGACGGGTTGGACGGGCTGCGATATTATGAATCCTACTATAGTGAAGCCATGACCCGCTCTACTCTGCCTCTGATTGGCTTACCATGATATTCTTACCCTAACCCTAACCAGTCTCACTCCTCATGCCTAAACCTAACCAATCCAACCAACAAAGGCAGTGAGTACTAGCCAATCAGAGGCAGGGTAGGCCGGGCCATTCTTTTTAGCAGATTTTGTAATTTAGCGGACGGGCTGGTCTAAAAATACTGGACTTTCACCCAAGAGACCGCTGTTTGTGTCCCGTGTGAATTCAGCATTGACTTATTTGTCACTTAACTTCCGTACTTAAGTAACACCACTTCCGTAGTTATTTTAATCCAAACCACAATCTTTTCTTGGACCTAACAAAGTAGTTTTGTTTACCTAAACACCGCAGGGGCTTGCGCAGACGCACTGTTCGCTAGTGTTTCTGGAAATTCGTAGGAAAACGCATAGAAAAACAACAAAATAACTTTTCGTAAGATATCATACGAACCGTTGTATGAGGATATGTTGCAGAGATACAGCCAAAGAGATTTTTAGCAAATCAAGTCTCTTTTTTTTTCAAATTATTATTCATTTAACATAAGATTTCAGGGATAATTTAACAGTTCACCTATGCTTTATTCACATTTGTTTTTTTAATTTAAGACCAACTTATTACTTTAGTCCAGAAAAGAGTGAGATGGCATCGAGCTTTGGTCTAAAGAGGTTTAAGTCAAGTATTACTTTAGTCACTGCCCTCGTGTTTTTTATCACATCATTTTTGTGAGTTCCACCCCTCATATTTACTCCCCTTACATTCCCATGAGAGCAAAGGGGAAAGACAAACACAGCAGGGGCGTGAAACACAGACTCATTTGGGTCATAACTTCTACAAAAAACGTCCCCTGGGCACAAGCACCGAAATCCAGAAGTGGTGAGCACTTCATTTTTAGCATCTCCAGTGATGAGATAAACCATATGTGCTTGATCAGTTTTATCAGAACATTTGGTTTCATTTCAGGAAGTTGAAGACTATACAGATGATGGTAATCAGAGGTAAAGCATAAAGATGCCTCGCCGTAGTGTTTAGTTATCTGTCAGGTTGTGGTAGAGACAGGCGTGACTGGGAGAGGTCTAGTGACACTTTCAATCAATACTCATTGGCGTGAAACCACTAATATAGAGAGACTGAGAGAGAATGCTTTTAGTCAGACGACCACAACCAACTCAATTCTGTCTGGCAGTGAAACGGTTAAACTGCACTTTTGCTTTTTCTGCCTCCCAGCTGTCTGGTATTACTGGTGGAGACTGGTGCCCAGAAACGAGGTGCAGGGTGTTATCACTCAATCAGATGGGTATGATGGTAACCATCAGGCGATGTGTAAAAAGATCTCTGCTTGGCTTTGGGTTTTTTTCTTCTGGAAAACAGCCTTTTGTTCCTTGCATCTCATCTTCTGTTTTTAGCCTGATCTGTCCATTTGTCTGTCTCTTTTCCCGTCCCTGTGTACATGCGTGCATTATGTGTGCTTTGCTGAGCATGCTGTTCGCCCTCGGGGTGTTTTTTATGTCGACATTCTTGGCACAAGCAGTGTATTTAAAAATACTGCCCAGGGGCAACACTTGACCCTTGTTTACACTGCAGGAGCACATAGGTGCACACACAATAATGATGAGACAAAGTCTTCTTTTCATGTAGTTGTTGATCAAACCAAACACACGTGCAAGTACGCCATTGCAGACACTGTTGTTCTGTAGACGCTCGGCTAATTGACCCCTTGCTAAACCCTGCAGTTTACAGTGATAACCGTGGCAGATTTATCTCTGGGAATTCATAGTCACCGTTGAAACAATGAGTCTTTCATTTTAGACAAAAGCAGGCTTCTTCTTTTTAAGTTCTATCATAATGCCTATTGTAAAAAAAACATACCTGAGAAAGCAACATAGAGGTTAGAAAAGTATGTTTCAGTGTAACAAGAAGCTTTGGATGAGGAGTCCTCATTGAGGACGAACTGATGAGTTTGACAAACGTTGCGCTATCTTGAGTAACCAGTTTGACTGGAGCTGATGGAGTTGTACACTTCCCCAAACCAAATAGAGAGGCGAACCACCATGGGACCGTAGTTCGGAAAAAATCTATACGGTAGCCAACGGAGAGAGACAAATATTTTTTTGAGCCCTTTTGCACCATGAATCACACATATGATGTTTGTTAATTTAAAACATAATTTTGCAAGTCAAGAAAGTCTCAGGTTGTCGTAGCATCATTTAGTTTTATGTGAAACCGCTCAGCGAACTACATCTTGCTTCAGCATGAGTGAGACGCAACTGCCGCAACCTTTGGGTGTGTAGTCTTTCTAATTATGTATTTTAATAGTCTAATAGTTATACTTCAACAGTTTTACAACAAACTGAGACTTTCTTGACATGCAAAATTATGTTTTGAATTGACAATGTGTAATTCATGGCACAATTCAAACAGGATAAAAAAAATTGTCTCTAACCGTTGACTACCGTACATATTTTTTCCGAAATAAGGTCCCATGGTGGTCCACCGGAAGGGGCGGGACTTCGCCTCTCTCTGTAACATGTAACCTGACAAAATTGCGTGATAGCTAATGACTTACTACTAGTTAATGAATCTGATGCTTTGGAAGTAACCTTACATTTCTAATGTAGGTAGTAAGCTAGTTAGCTGGACATGCTAATGTTTGCTGCTGACCTGCATTAGAGCAGATAAACAATAAACAATGTTTAATCCATTAGGCTACTAGCAATTTGCCTCTCATGTTTTAGGGTTTTGGAAAAGCTAAAAACAAAAAAAGACACCATGTTTAAGGGTAAATTCGATCAATTCAGCCACACTGACAAATCCCATCAGAGTGTTAATTAACAAGGCCAGTAATTGACCCATTATAATCCGTCTAATGACCTGGCTGGGAGTACCGGAGTCCATCAGAACCTGTCCGTCAAACACAGACCCCACTTCCTCGGGAAAGACTCCAACTTTTATCCTCTTGCTAATGCCAGCTCCAATCTGTGATGGGCATTACTAGATTGATTGATTGATTGATTGATTAAGGATTATTAACTTTGCATTGCATTACACTACATTCATTTGGCACTTTTTGTCCAAAGCGACTCATACTGTACTTTTCTCGCCACACACACACACACACATAAGGAGCAATGTAGGGTTTAATTAGACCTGTAAATGAGGTCTGATTTAAAAAGCTGAATCTGATAAATATCTTTGAGAATAGCCAATCAGTTCTCTCAGCATGCATCTTCTTTTTTTTTATATAAGTTACACGTTCATGCCATCGTGGCCTTTTTATAAACCCAGATATTTATTCATCGGATGTGTGGGAACGCAGCATCTCATATAAATATGATTACCACTGATTATAGAACTTCAAAAGTGCTGTGAGAGAGTGTGGTCCACAGTGAGCGTGGCTCTCATTCATAAGACGCCGAAACACGGCGAGTTACTAACCTCACATCCTGTGCCAATTGCAGCAGGAAATGCTTGATTTCCTGTAGTGTCGTGAAGTGTAGGTGGGGGCTATTGTATTGTATTTGTGTGCGCATGTGTGTGTGTGTCTGCGACTGTATCTGACACATTGGGGGGGGGTGTCTGTATATGCGTGTCATCTACATTTGAAGATCTATAAAACTGGAGTATACTTCTCAGAAGCATCCTCTGAGAACAGCCCTTAATTGAATACATTAGAACATCCTGTGTTTATTTTGGGCGATAACAGCTTCCTATTGACAATTATTAGGTGGCCACAGATGTGTGAGGGTCATTAGCAAGTTGGAAATTGCAGATAAGTGTAAAGCACCCTCTTATCAGCAAATCTAAAGCAGTGACGGAAGTTGCACCTAATATTTTCAAATCCTTCCAGATTCGTCGTTAGTTCGTTGCCTCTGTCCCTAAATGACGTCAATGAATTTCTAAGCAATTAAACCGAGAATAGACGTGACACATTGGCGACATTATGCGACTGTGTTGCAAAACAAATTCGAACATCTCCTGCCGTCAGAGGGCCTTAAAACATCTCCTGGGCCTCCTCTCACACACTTGTCTCTCCTTTATTTTATACTGTTTACTGTTTTAAGGAACTATCAAACTCTTTCAGACAGCGTGAGGAAAGTAGTCCCTCCGTCAGTGACGCCAAACTGTTGAATTCACCAGAATAAATGACCTTGTTTTGCAATTTTGGCCACATCCCTCTTGACTAACAAGCTTTTAACAGCGGTGTCGAACACACCCACACACACAGATCAAACACACACACACACACACAACTGCCACCTCTGATCCCCGAAAATACTATACTGTTGTCAAGGAAACAGCCAAAGCCTATCAAAATGTGTGTGCATGTAGTGTGTGTGTGTGTGACAGAGAGAGTGAGCGAGAGTGCATTTGTGCATCTTGGAATAGCTTCAGTGACGCATACATTTGCTCACAAACACCATGCCAGCTAACCGCCCTCTTTCACCTCCCCATTCTGTGTTACAACATACATCCATCTGTCCTCTCATCTTCTCCTCTCCTTCTTTCCTTTTCTTTTTCTGTTCCGTGATTTTACTCTTTCTCTTAGTTCTTCTCCTCTCTCTTCTCCCGTCTGAGCAAGTATTCAGGGAGTTGTGGTTCATTCCTCCCTCTTCTTGGAAAATATGATGCTCCCCCGAGATCAGACATTCCCTGTAACCCACTGATTGATTCCTGTTATTTCCAATCGTCACATTTCATTAGCTTCACGAAAACTCCAGTGGAAACATCAGCTAATCAATCATGCCAATCTCAAGCTGATTTGATTTAAAAAAGTTGCTTTTTAAAACTCAATTTCACCCATCAGAAAAGAAGAACAGGCTGCCAAAGCTTGTTAGTTCATGATATCAGTGTTAGCAACTCTACTTATGAGCCATGTAAGGTTTATTTTTACAGGCAGTAAAATCCCATGAGGGAGCGATGACTTCATATTGTCTCTGATTAATGGTTCTACATGAGGATTGGGGGGTGGGGGAGTGGATGAAAAACTCAGCCAAAATCCCTTCTCCTCCGTCCCCTCAAGGCATCTACAACCTACATTTATACAACAGCCATTTCTCTGGTGCTAAACTTGAATCTTATTTTCCTATCTGGCTGTTGAGTGAAAGGCTGTCCACATGTGACACGGATCTCATTGTTGTTGACCTTCTAATTATCCCCACAAATGACTAAAGATGTCAGTTGCTTGACAATCTTGTCTTAGCACTTTTGACATGTTTTAGGCAGCATCTCCTAATACAGATTCATTTTGACATGACAAGCAGCTATATTTAAATACTAATCCCTAATCCGCCATCAAAGAAAGCACTGGTACCCTCCAGGACTGATAAATATAAACTTTAGCTTCAATTCATTTATCTTTCAGCCCAGTCGCACACCATGATATTTTCCTAAAGCTAAATAAGAAGTTTTTGTCTCGTAACTTCCGTACTTAAGTTGCGCCACAAAACCGGACTTTTGACCAGGAGACCGGTGACCGGTGCTCAAGTTACGCCACTTCCGGTGTTATTTTAACCCAAACTGTGATCTTTTCCTAATTCTAAATAAGCAGTTTTGTTGCCTAATCCTAACCAAGTCGATCTTTTCCTAATCCTAAATAGTTTCATTTAAAAAAGACTGGAGCGGAAATTGACACGTGCGTCACATGTTGAAGGACATTCGTAGGAAAATGCACAAAAAATACGTATTTGAATGTTGTGCTGAGCTTCATGAAAAAAAAGGGAAATTCGTGTCTATGTACACTAATCAAATAAATTAAATTTCGTGACTGTTTCACAAACTGTCACATGTGATTGATAATTTTTTATCCACACAAGGGAAAAAAAAATTGTAGATGACAAAAAGAGATGATATGTAACCACACGTGATGACAGATCACGAGGTCACATGTCATCAGATCTCCCAGCTTTCTGTATGAAGGTCAGAAAACCGTGTTGTGTCCAGCTTATTTAACCCTCACCCTAAATGTAACAACACTCACCGTGATCAGCTCACATCTACAGGGGCCCAGAGGACTGCAACCAATAAAGTTTGCCGCAGTTTTGGCATTTTCGCAAGTGTTTGCGTGTATGTGAGAGTTTGTGATGTGTGTGTGTGCATGACTCGTTCTGAGTCACTGCTGTCCCCCTGGGTGCACAGCCAGGGCAGGGAAGAAGGGTTTATGTGTGAGTGCGTGTTTGAGAGAGAGTAAAGAGAGTGTGTATACATGTGCGTTCATATTAACATCCATACATTTGCGCGTGTGTATGTATGTATGTGTGTGTGTGTGTGTGTGTGTGTGTGTGTGTGTGTGTTTGTTTGTCCCGTGGAGCTGCCCAGACCTGAACACTCTCCTCTGATGACTCAAGTTCGTGACTGCATCCAAAACTGGATATTTTTTTATTCTTTTGAGTCATACATGTCCTACAAATATGTTTGTCTTTTTAAATTGTGTTTTGTAGTCGTATTACCGAGTGATTATAATTTATCTCATTTCCAAGAACACACTCTGGTCAGTAACCACACTCTTAAATCCATAATTTTCAAAGGAAAGGTCTGGTAATGTTCTTGATAATTTGCAAGACATTTGGCGAGCAATAAGAATGCCATTCTTGCTTTTGGCATGTCATTTGTACACCATGTAGTCTGTACTGAGTGCAGTGTAAATGCATCCACGTAAATATGCTACGCTCAGAGCTAGTGACGTAGAATAAAAAGTGAGAAAGACTGCTTATGGTGGCCCGGAAGGGGAGGTGGATGAGTCCACCAAACACAGGCCTTTCAAACTGGAGACCAGTGTTTGAGGCTGGTGTTTTGTAAGTTACGTTAGTGATGTTTGTCACATGTTTTGTAGTGACGTTTGTCACGTGTTTTCCGTATTTATGTTACGTTGTTTGCGTATTTATTTTAAGCCCAACCATGACATTTCTCCTAAACCTAACTAAGTGGTTTTGTTGCCTAAACTTAACTGCGGCCATTACTGTTTTGTTGTTGCGTGGCATACAAAAGCCTACAATGCGTCCTCATGACACGCAGAATGTCCTTGTAATGCTCTTTATACGCCTTCCCATGAGCTTGGGTTGTATAAATATATATTATATGGTAATGTTCTATAGTTTTCTTATCATCAGCAAATCCCACGAAAAGTCTAACACCAACAATTAATTGATTCTGCCTAAGATCTTCATTGTTGCCAAAAACTTAAAAACGCATCAATGAGCCAC
Organism: Adelosebastes latens; assembly: GCA_916700685.1. NCBI lineage: Eukaryota > Metazoa > Chordata > Actinopteri > Perciformes > Sebastidae > Adelosebastes > Adelosebastes latens. Next base: position 26,934 of record CAKAKR010058882.1, read on the forward strand.
ATCGTTGCCCTGTGTGACACATTCCATCGTCAGCATGTAGTTTATTTTGAAATGATCCCACATACACAGTCCTGCTGTCAAAAATACTCACTACAGCGCCAAATGTGTATCACTCCGCTGCTGAAAATAGTCCATATATCGTGCACTATTTCCTCATGTTGATTAACATTTGCTAAAAACTACAGTGCCCATCTGTTTAAAGATATTTCAGAGCCTTTTATCCATCCTATATCTGTAACTGCTTATCCTATCCAGGGTCGCGGGGGGCTGGAGCCGATCCCAGCTGACATTGGGCAAAGGCGGGGTACACCTTGGACAGTTCGCCAGACTATCACAGGGCTGACACACAGAGACAAACAACCATTCACGCTCACATTCACACCTACGGGACATTTAGAGTCAACAATTAACATAAGGGGGATTAAAGGGAGATTTGTCAGGTATTTAATACTCTTATCAACATGGTAGTGGACAAATATGCTTGCTTTATGCAAATGTATGTATACTGTATATTTATTATTGGAAATCAATCAACAACACAAAACAATGAAAACTGTTGTCCAGAAACCCTCACAGGTACTGCATTTAGCATAAAATATATATGCTCAAATAAATATGCTCAAATCATAACATGGTAAACTCAAGCCCAACAGGCAACAACAGCAACATCTGTAAAGGGGAGACTCGTGGGTATCCATAGAACCCATTTTCATTCACATATCTTGAGGTCAGAGGTCAAGGGACCTCTTTGAAAATAGCCATGCCAGTTTTTCCTCGCCAAAATTTAGCTTAAGTTTGGAGCGTTATTTAGCCTCCTTTGCGACAAGCTAATATGAGCTAGTATCTAGCTTTAAAACTGAGCCCGCTACAACCTGAAAATCGCAAATTGCGTTAATGCGTTAAAGAAATTAGGGGCGTTAAAACAAATTTGCGTTAACGTGTTAATATCACGTTAACTTTGACGGACCTACTAAACAGATATAGACCAACACCAGTCTTATCCCTCAAGGAAATAATAGAGGGAAATCTAATGTAAAATGTTCACCTGACTGTCAGGTTTAGACGCCTTAAGATAACACCAGATAAGAAAATCTAGAAGATGAAGAAACTAAAGGACAAGAAGATGACTTAACAACAGCAACAACAACAACAAGAAACGAGAAGCTTTGAACCAGCTGGTCTAAACCACGGGCCATTAATCAGGCCGCCTGTTGAGTGTGAACAGATTCGTATGATAGCTGGTCCACCTGAACTTCAGTGTGTGAGTCAGTCCCGCCAGCAGGGGACTTGATAGAGAACAGATACCATGGACTCTTCCTCAGCGGAGTCAATTAAGCTGTCAGCATGTGTGAGATTGGAGCGGGACCCGGTGGCTGTGACTCAGGATACTGCCTGTGAATCAAATGGAAAACCAGCATCATTTCAGGGTTGCAGCCTGTTTTTTGGGGGGCCTCTGTCTGGACTGACGGGGGGGGAGTGGTAAAGATGAAACGAACAGAGAAGGAGGGTATATTCCCACAATGATGTTGTTTTGCAATTTGACTTTACTGTAAAATGTTTTCCTGGCATCATTATGGGGGGAAAAAAACATGATAGAGCTCTATTACAAACACTCGGCTGTGATTAAATGTGTGGCTTTCTTGATGGGAGTGTACTTTATGTGTGATTATGTGTGTCATTTTGTGGTTGCATGTGTGTGTTAAATGTTTAAATGCTCTGACAATTAAAAAGACATTTGGCAAACTGTGTTAACAGCAATAAAAATTAGTTATCCAGAACATGCAGTACCTGTATGACCCGCAGTTGAACTGAGAAAGAGTGACGATCACTTTCAGACGAGTCACTGAATGAGTTGTTTTAGTAGCGACTGAACAAATAGCAGGGGGGGTGTGGAAGAAAGGAGAGCGGCACCATCAACACCGTTCAAGGAGGACCCATGGAGGTTAAAAGCTCCACATGTAGACGTTCAAAGACGTCGCGTCTGAAACTAAAAAGGGCCCGTTTCAAGCTGCTCCAGTGACTCACTGCTCCTTCTCCCGGCCTTACGGGAAGTGGAATGTGTTTTTAATTCTTCAGGTTTTTTTTCTCCAACCCCTCCTCCCCCTTTGGCATAGAGGAGAGGAGGGTCAGGCCGTGGGTTAGTGTTTGTCTGTCTGTGTGAATGTTGTGGTGTGTCTGTTTGTTCATGTGTGTGTCTCTAGTCTATACTTGCGGGCAGCTTGCCCAGATTATCTCATCGGTGTCTAGAGAGAGTTAGCTAAGCCACTCCAAAGTGTGGCTTCTGTGGGACTACTGAGTCCAAAGTTTAACCAACACTGATAGAAAGCTAATAGCTGACAGATAATTAATCAGCTTTAGATTTTAAGTTAAAATACAAGGAGAGTTTAAAGCGATAGTCAGACATTTTGCTTTCTTGCAGAGAATTGTCACTCTCTTGTCTGTTCATTAAAGGAGCGCTGTGTAGGATCTGGTGGTATCTAGCAGTGAGGTTGCAAATTGCAGCCAATTTAAGCCTCTCCCGTGTGCCACAGGTGTGGAAGGACTACGGTGGCCGCCACAAAAATGCGAATAGCCCTCTCTAGAGCCAGTTGTTGTAAGAGTACCATAGGTCATTTGGTGCCAACTCGTTCTCACTCCCAACTCGTCAAATATCGCTGCTTGGTAAGTGCTCCTCGGCATCGGAAACCGACGCATGAAGGCACTCTTTAGCGACAGTATGTGAGGAACTGGGCTTTCAACTAAATCCAATGTAAACCTGCAGTAGAAGTCTTTAGTCACGTGACTCATCGGTACCGTCAGCCCTGTGAGTCACGTGAGTCATTAGTCAGTGAAGTTAACATCAACCATGACCGTTTCCTAATCCTAATAAGTGGTTGTGTTGCCTAAACCTAACTTCCTGTGAAAACAGAAGTTTATTTTGAAAGGACACTATGCATGTAATGAGCGTATATTGACACACCGTCCCTGGTCCATCCAAAAGTCACGCAAGAGGGGTACCCCGTGCATCGGTCTCCGATGCCGAGAACGAGCGGCGGTGTTTGATGAGTTGGGAGTGAGAATGTGTTGTTGGAGCAGAAGTGGGAAGTGAGTGGTGAAGCAAGGGAGAGAGAGTGGCGGCGACAGCAGCAGCGAGTAATGTTATCGACTCAGGGTCAAGCAGGAAAAGTTAACAGTGTTTGGTTTGTTCATTCTGGGCTACTGTAGAAACATGGTGGTGCAACATGGCGGACTCCGTGGAGAGAGGACCCGCTCCTTATGTAGATATAAACGGCTCATTCTAAGGTACACGAAAACACAATTCTTATTTTCAGGTGATTATACACTAAAGAAAACATACTTATTAATATTATTTCTGCCAATAGATCCCCCTAATTGTTACACACTGTTCCTTTAAATATAAAGCTACAGCCAGTAGCCATTTACCATAGCTTAGCATAAAGACTGGAAACAGGTGAAAACAGCTAGCTTGGCTCTCTCCAAAGGTAGTAAAATCCGGATTCCAACACCTGTAAAGCTCACTAATTAACACGTTATATCTTGATAAAAAACTGAAGTGAAAAAACGACAAGTCAACGTTTTTACAAGCGGTGTTTTTGTTTCTAACTATTTCTTGGAAATTTCCGGAAGTTTTGGTTGCCAAACAACCTCACAGTGACGACAAGTGTTGTCACACTATTCCATTCAGCAGATTCAGTGAATAAGGGAAGCACAGGTTTAAAACCACAACACAATCTATGAAAAACTTGAGGTTTTCCTGTTAACCCTTTAAGTCACGGGGCGAAAACTTCCATTTATCTGCCTCTCAAAGTCTCAAATTAGCCTCAAATATGGATAGAAAAAAGGTAATGGAAAATGACCATCACCTTTTCCCAAATGATTAGGGTTTTTTGAAAATGAAGAAATATTTGATATGAATAGTATCATAAATGATTTATGATATGTTACATATATATATAAAAAGTTTAGTTTTGCCTTAAAAGATTCTGTTACAAAATGAATTTTCAGAATTCTGAAGGTTTCACATATGATAGTTAAGTGTCTAACAACAGCCTCAAAATTAATAAAAAAGCAGGTGCAACAACAAACATTTACTCAAATTAACTTTGATTCAAGTCAAACCATGTCACTAACTATCCTGAGTCAAAACCTAGAATGTAAGAAATACTAATAATAGTAATTAGGGCTGTCAAAGTTAATGTGATAATAACGCAAATTCGTTTTAACGCCACTAAATTCTTTAACACAGTAACATAACTTGTGATTTTTAGGTTGTATCGGGCTCAGCTTTAAAGCTAGAGTGAAGATACTGGCAACTAGAAAACCGAAGGAATCCATTGGTACCAACCATGTCATACTAGCTTGTCGCGAATGAGGCTAAATAACGCTCCAAACCTACGCTAAATTTTGGCAGGAAAAACTGGTATGGCCATTTTCAAAGGGGTCCCTTGACTTTGACCTCAAGATATGTGAATGAAGATGGGTTCTATGGGTACCCACGAGTCTCCCCTTTACAGACATGCCCACTTTATGATAATCACAAGCAGTTTGGAGCAAGTCATAGTCAAGTCAGCACACTGACACACTGACAGCTTGAAAGTTTGACAGTTTGAAAAATATGTCATAAAAAAGTTGTGAGGGTTTCTGGACAATATTTGTCATTGTTTTGTGTTGTTAATTGACTTCCAATAATAAATATATACATACATTTGCATAAAGCAGCATATTTGCCCACTCCCATGTTGATAAGAGTATTAAATTCTTGACAAATTTCCCTTTAAGGTACATTTAGAACAGATAAAAACTGCGATTAATTTATGATTAGTCACGATTAAATATGGACAATCATGCAATTAATTATGATTAAATATTTTAATCGATTGACAGCCATAATAACAATTTATAGTTTGGATTACCTTAAGTCAAAGTTACAAATCATCCAACATTGCTAGTAAGGATCACATTACAGGGGATGCTCATAAAAAAGAAACATCTGTATAATTAGTGTCAATCAAATACATCAGTCCTTCATCAAATACTACTTTACTGAAGCTCAAATTGTTCTGTTTTTCTCGCTTGTACAGGTGTTGCAGTTAATGTGTCCACCCCTGCTGTGCTTCTATTGTTCCTCAGTAGCTCCAGAATAATAAGAGCTTTTATATATCTGCCTCTAACCATCACCTTACAGAAGTAAATACAGAGTCTTGTTCAGCTGCCCCGTGGCTGTTGTCAGTCAAAAGCATCACCTTCCAGCCCAGACTGGCTTCCTTGGAAACTCTTGGCCTATTTCTGTTTGTCTTGACGAGGGTTTTTCCAGCCTGAGGTGGCTATTTTGGTCAGATAAATACAATGTTGTTTTGGGAGCGGGGGGTTGAGGAGCGAGGCGCAGATGAGATCACCTCTCAAGGCTCCTGAGCTGCAAAACAACAGGCAGCAAGACAAGACAAGAACTGCCACGAACGGAGGCGGAAAATAAAGGCTTGGGAAATTATTGACATCCCGTCCTGGATTCAGGTCGGCCCGAGGCGAAGATTCGAGAGAGAACCTGTCCCCCTGTCTCTCGGAAACATGGGTAGAGAGATTTGGAAACATCTTTAAAAAAAATCAGTGTGGAAATATTTGTGATTATAAGACATCTCAGCTGAAAAGGGGGAAATGTGTTTAATAGCTGCTGAGTGTATTTTAAGGCCCTTACCACAGGGCAGACCAGCCACGTCTGTATTTTGTTATATGATTAGATTTGTTTGTGTGTGGCTGGAGGCCATGGGAAAATTAAGCTCACAACTTCAGTTTTTTTCTCATGGGAAGGAGGGGGCATATACAGGAGATTTCATGTCTGCATGGTGAGAGCGTCTGTCTCTCCTGCTGCCTCACTGTCTGTGTGTCTGGGTGTCTGTGTTTTGACAGGAATGACTTGTGTGTCGCAGTTATCTTCTGATCAGCGGCTACCAGTGAGTGTGTGAGTGTGTGTTGCTATGTTGCCATGTACACTCATGCCTGTGTGTGTGTGTGTGTGTGTGTGTGTGTGTGTGTGTGTGTGTGTGTGAAAGAGAATTTATTGCCATGCAGTTGTCTGCGGTTCCAGCCAGGTGTGGTGGTAGTCGGACGGGTGTTTGGCTTCGCTGCCAGGTGCAACACCTGCAGCTCTCAGGCAACAACATCTGTAAACAGTGTGTCTACGTGACTGGGTGTAGTGGTGGAAAGTAACTAAGTACATTTACCCAAGTACTCTACTCAGGTATTTTAATGTACTTGCACTTTACTTGAATGTTAGCATTTTCTTTGTTGCTTTATACTCTTACACCTCTGAAATATTGTACTTTTTATACCTCTGTATTCATCTGACAGGTTTCTTTTCAGGTTAAGATTTTACATGAAAACAGAATAAGCCAATAACACACAGTGTATTTCAATTGTTAAATGTGCTCTATACGATATTCAGAGCATTAATATAGCATCAACAACTATTGTCTATGTAAAGATATAGTGGAGTAATGTCTACCCGAGCATAGAATGAAGTCACTTTCCATCTGTGTGTGTTGTAATCCGAGTTTCTCTGTGCTTTGTTGATATAGCCGGGCCGGCCATGCATGCTTTTAGTGCATGTTAGTGCATATGAGCGCGCCCCCCTGGCTAGCTCACGGCCGCCGCTCTGCACTGTGCTCATACAGCGGTTACAGCGTTGTTCCGACTGACGGCGCCGTTGCGGAAGCGTAGAACCCACCCAACGTCGTTTTGCCATTGTTTTCACTGTTACCACTGTCAGCATCGTTAGCTACGAGCCGCCAGCTCAGCCGTCACCATGTTGAGAGCCATGCGGAGGCAATAGAATGCTCTGAATTTTGTATTGAGCACCTTTAAGTAAGATTTTGAATGGAGGACTTATTATAAACTGGAAAAACAAAGTTCGGAAACTTGTGTTTGGTCGATTATTTCTCTGTTGTTACAATGCTAATTGGCATTGTATTTTACATCGTTGGAAAGCCTGTTTATTTACCTTCGCAATGATGTCCAACTTGTAAGGATCATGCATTTGTGGGATGAGCAGCACAGCTGATTATGTGGGTAGCGCCCAAGAAAAATTTGCCAAAATGCTCCGTCAATGGTAAACAGTGTATTCTCCTGTTGGTATTGACTCTTGTTTTGAGTTGTTTGGTGGATTGGATGATTGAACTCGCTTTCAGTAACAAGGAACAAACAAGACATATTGGCAATTTTACACTTTATTCATTTA
>CAKAKR010058883.1:2921-54040 GCA_916700685.1 Adelosebastes latens
TTATTCTCGTAATATTACGACTTTTTTTCTCGTAAAGTTATGACTTTATTCTCGTAATATTACAACTTTTTTCTCGTAAAGTTATGACTTTATTCTCGTAATATTACGACTTTTTTTCTCGTAAAGTTATGACTTTATTCTCGTAATATTACGACTTTTTTTCTCGTAATATGACTTTATTCTCTAAATCTCCGATTTTTTTCCTTCAAGGTGGCCCTAATACTCCGTAGTATATTTGCTCTTTGGCCCTCACTGCATTAGACTAATATACTATATACTTAGACTATAAGCTGTGTTACCTTCATCACAATGCTCAAATGTTTTGCAGCTCCAGACAGTTTTTTTTTTTTTTTTTTGCCTAAAATGGCTCTTTTGATAGTAAAGGTTGCTAACCCCTTGAGTAGGGATAACATTCTTCTTTTATTACTGTTTGTGGCCGTGTTACAAAATCCGAACTTTAGGAAGGTGACTGTTAAGTAAAAAGTAAACTAATATCAGAGTTTATATTTATTAAGAGGAAGCGTAGGTAGCACTAAAAAACCTTTGGCGATAACTTTAGCAGAGTATTATAAATTATATATTGTATCATAGCTGATAAGAGACAGTAACAATTACATTCTGATTACATTAGTACACTATTAATAACAGTGTATTGTTACACACATTATAACATTGTATATATACTATATTTAGATTTGTTAATAATTACCAAATGATTTGTAAACTTTTAAGAAATAATTTGTAAAACATCTATAAACATTATATAGATATATGGACCAGAATACAATTATTAACCATTGACAAAGTACAATTAACAAGGTATTATAATCATCAGTTGCAACTTTATAATAGCCATTCAAATAATGTTTATGTAGATGATTTACACATGATTTTGTAATCAAAATAACTATTAACTAAGCTTAATTAACTATCAATTTAGCATTTATAAATGATGGTTATTATAAAGTGTTACCAAACTACATCATAATGCAGACAGCAACATCACACAACATCACTCAGTCACACACATCTGGCATGTTTACCAGTCAAGACGGTGCAGGAGGAGCAAACAGTCAATATCACATACACTTTTGGATGAGCAGGCATCATATTGAGCAGATCCACGAATCAACATCTAACCTTCACCAACTCCGCACTCACAAGTACAGCGTCTGTTTGGCTTCGACCGCTGTGGGGAGATGCAATGAGAGAAATCAGAAGAAATCACTCCCTGTGTTCAGGGTTAGGAAAGGTTTTGAAGAAATTGGCCCGAGTGGTCAATTTTACAGGTAGAGGAACATTCGACCATAAAATACAGTGTTACAGAACATCAATCACTGATGTTCAGTCTGCACTTCAATAATGATTTTGTGATGAATTGGTGCAATTTACCTTTTTGTTGAACCCACTTCTCCCTCAATGTTACTTTCCTAACTCAACCCAACATATCCTCTCCTACCTATCCTGTAGTTCTCTGTTGAACTGTATTAGTGACATAAAGCAGTGGCTGTCACACAATTTCCTTCATTTACATGAAGGTAAAACTGAATGCATTATGTTTGGGTACTTCGTGCAAGACTAATGTTGCAGTCTCAAGCTTTGGTGCTCTGGCTTCTTATTTCAAACCAACTGTAAAAAATCTGACATTTGACAGCTGTTTGAAATTTGATAAGCAAATTGACTCTGTTGTTCAAACAAGCTTTTTCCAGCTCTGTCTTCTGGCTAAGGTAAAGCCCTTCCTCAATCGGCACGATCTCGAGAAGACAATTCACTCCTTTAGTAGCTCAAGACTTGATTATTGTAATGCACTGCATGTTGCTCTCAACCATTCTTCCCTTGCGCTTCCAACTTGTACAAAATGCTGCTGCTCGCTTTTTAACTAACACTTCCAGACCTGAACACATTACCCCCATACTTTACTCGCTCCATTGGCTTCCAGTTCGCTTTAGAATCCATTTTAAGCTCTCGATGTTCGATTTTAAAGCCATTAACAGCCCTGCCCCACCTTATTTGTCCGAGATTTTAACTCTACGCGAGCATAACGGGGCTTTGCGGTAATCTGGTCAACTTTTTTTAGAAGTCCCGAGGTCGAGGTAGAAGTTGTGGGGTAATCGTGCTTTTGCTGTCGCTGCTCCTAAACTATGGAACAAGTTACCCCCTGATATCACTGACCTAGTACTTTTTAAATCTAAGCTCAAGACTTTTTTATTTAGATTGGCTTTTAATACCTAGTAGCGCTTTCACATTTCCCCTATGCTTTGTATCTTTGTACAAGGTACCTACTATGTACCTTTTTATGATTTTATGATATGTTATGTTTTTATTCCTGTTATTTCTTGATGTTAATATAAAGCACTTTGGGTACCTTCTGGTTGTTGTATAAGGCTATACAAATAAATGTTGATTGATTGATTGATATCCTGCGGCTGGATTGGATTCTAGTCGACTCTACTTTTAGAAGAAGAATTAGTATCTCTGCCTCCTCTTTAATGGATGTCTCATTGTATTTTCCATAGAAACTTCCCAAACCACTCCTGCATTGTTAATCTGTTGGTCAGTTTATTCCAAACAAGGCCTGCATTTAATGATTATTAATTAATCGATTAATCTGCTAATTATTTTTGGTCGATTAAATATTGGAAAATATCAAAAAAATGTCACAATTGAAGCATGCCCAGGGTAACATCTTCACATTGCATGTTTTTTCTAAGAAACAGCCTGATATTCTATTTACTATTGTATAAGAAAGAGAAAAACAGTATTTTTTTTTCATTGGAAGAAGCTGGAAGAGAAAATAATTATTAGTTTATTAATCAATTGTCAAAATAGTGCTGATTCATTTCTGTCGATCCACAGTAGCATATTAAGCAACAGTAGATATTGTTTATTATTATCCCAACACGGTCTCATCCCAACTCATTACATACTGATGCTTTGTCAGACCCCTCTGCGTCACTTTTCGCTCATAGTATATGCGTGCTTAATGTTGTGAATGAAACAAAAACACATGTTTAGGTTTAGGCAACAAAACCACTTAGTTAGGTTTAGGAAAAAAACAACACAGTTTGGGTTAAAACTACTACATTTTTACAGTGAAAATGTGACTGGACGTTTTGAGCACAAGTCACAAACGAACTGCTGATTGTAAAGTGAAAGTGAAACTTGATGCACGGGACACTAACAGCGGTCTCCTGGATGAAAGCCCTGTTTGTTGGACCCGTCCGCGAGGTGTGTGTCTTTTCGCTCTTTAAACTACGTCACCGCGGCACTTTCACTGTGCGTTCAATATTGACGTGGATGGGTTTACATTGTAGTCAACGGAAGGCCCGGTGCGCCACCTACCGGTGCTAAAGGGTGCCTTGTATCCGGCGGCATTGAACGTCGACGGCCCTGGGAATGAGAACGTCCTGGTTATCCTGCAGGTACTGTATGGTTAGAGAGAGGCTGCTGTAGCTCAGAGGGAGGGAAAAGGGGGAAAAGTTTTTTTTTTTTTTGTTGTTTTTGTTACCATATTGCAGGTATTTCCACACGTTCTCGTCCCAACACGTCACATACTGCCACTTTGTCACAACCCTTGGCGTCACTTTATTTTCGGCATCGAAACCACAACAGTTACCCTCGGCATCACTTTAGGATTAGGCAACAAAACCACTATAGTTAGGTTTATGAAAGAACTACATGGTTGGGCTTAAAACTACTACGTTCGCACAGTGAAAATGCCACTGAACGTTGTGAACACGGGACACGAACAAAGCTGATCGTAACGTGACGCAAGAGACACGAACAGCGGTGTCCTGGATGAAAGCCTTGTGTTTGTTGGAAAAACCTGAGTGGAAATGCCAAAATATCATCATGCACATTTGATACAATAAGACAATTGGGAGATCATCACAGCTTAGTGCAGAAAGAATTAAATTTTTGCTGACAAAAAAAATGAAAAGCTCCTTCTCTGCACACACACACACACACACAGTTCTGTGCTCTCATTCCACAGCTCCAAGTACTCAGCATGCTCTCTTTACTTATGGAACAAAATAGTTGTTGTAATTATGGTCACATTGTGCTTGGGGCCAGTAAAAATCCTTATCTTCCATTCAATTTACCAGCTCCCTTCACTACTCTGCTGTGCCCCACACACATTCACAATGTTGTCTCTGGAAAGTCATGCCATGAAATTATCAAATTATAGCGAAAAGACCTAGAGGGCTTGATGGTCATTTTGGCCTTGGCTGTGTCCCCAAAACATGACTTGTTTCGGCTAAAAACTCGCCTCCGCTCCACGCCGGCCTGGCTGCGCAGCATTACCTCCTACCGCAAAGCCCAGAATGGCACTCAGGTGTTTGTGTCCCAGCTGAAAACATGAGCAGACACCTGTTTAGCTCCATAAAACCAACTCCCTGTGAAAATCCTGCTGGTTCATCTTCAAGCCACTATTAGTTCTTTTGCAGATTGTACGGCTAATCTATCTGATTCCTCCTTCTCTCTCTCTGGGATTGTCTAACAGGACATGTACATATTTGTTTTGTACTAATCTAACACAGATTTCGTGGCTAATGAACCTCCCCCTTCCTCTCTGCTTACTTCCCAATCCCTCTCTGTCTGTTTTGGGGTCTTGTAGGATCTCACTGACTTATTATTGGATCAGCGTATGTTTCTGTGTGTGTGTATCTCGGAGGTTTATAACAAAGCTTGTGCAGTATTTGCCTCAGTAATAATCCACTCGACGGCGTTTTTTATGGTTTATGGCGTGGAGGCCAGTATACTGCGCCGCTCTTGTCGCTACGCTAAGGAGCTTTAACGCTGTGCTTTGAATTTGTTCGACAGTGATGCAGCAAAAAGTAGCCGGGAACATAAAGAACGCAGCCAAAAAGTAGCAGGGATCACATTAATGCAGCAAAATATAGCAAAAGGATAACATCAAAAACAGCCTGAAGTAGTGAAGGGAATACAGGGGGAAAATGGCCCAATGAGGCAGAATGTTAAACCAGCTTTTAGCCTGGATGTCCTGCTGGTTCAACAAACAGAGAAACAATATGTTTGCCTTTTAATAATAGAACTAAAATGTTATTTTCCCAAAAAAACTAAGAAATGCAGTTTCAATCCTGATTTATATCGTGCATGAAAGTTCACTCTTGACCTTTGAAAAGTACTTGACGAGAACAATCTTAACTTAAGGCCCTCCTACGTGCTTGTTTCAGAGCTTTTAATTTGATCACTTATCAAGTCTTCATGAGCGGGTGTAGTACGCTCAGTTATCATGGAGATGGATGTGTTGACATACAGCCTCAGTAGCTGGCCCTCTCTAGAGCCAGTGTTTGGTTTGTCCGTTCTGGGCTACTGTAGAAACATGGCGGTGCAACATTGCGGAGTCTGTTGAAGAGGGTCGTGCCTAGAAGGTACCCCGCAAATTGCAAAATCTGATCTGAGATCTGCAAAAGACCTCTCGCGAGACTCCCTGCGCGACGACCTATCCTAACCTTTATATTTTAAGGCCATACCGCGTGGGCGCAGTTAGTTTTAGACAACAAAACATCATGGTTGGGCTGAAAACAAGTACATAAACTAAGTAAAATATGTATGTAAACAACGTAACATAAGTGCAGAAAACAAACATAACTAACGCAACTTCAAAATAACTCAACAAATCAAACACCGTTCTCCTGCTTGAAAGTCCTGTGTTTGTTTGACCCTTCCACCGTAAGCAGTCTTTCTCACCTTTTATTCTACGTAACTAGCTCTGAGCGAAGCATATTCACACGGATGCGTTTTCATTGCAGTTAGCACAGACAACATGGCGTGAAATGACACGCCGAAAGCAAGAATGGTGTTGTTATTGGACGCGAAATGATAAACATTGTCGTGTTCATACACCATTTGGTGAGACCGGGCTGGGAAGAGGACCTGCTCTCTATGTAGATATGAAGGGCTCATTCTAAGCTAACAAAAACACAATGATTCATATTTTCAGGTGATTATATACTAATGAAAACATTGCTATGAATCTTCATTTCTGCTAATAGATTCCCTTGAAATCCTACACAGTGTACCTTTAAAAGTTCATGCTTTGACATAGTTTGACAAGACATGGTCAAGGTTCTCTTACTATTTTTTTCTACAGCCAGAAAAAAAGTTGTGTCAAACCTGACTAATATTGTATTTCTGTGTATAGACTGTGCCTACAGCTGGGCATACACTGTAAGGTTTTAGCCCGTTTCTGGCCGTAGAGTGTGAGCACATAAATCATGAGCTTTGGCTTTAAACAATCTACTCATACAGTAGGAGTAGGAATTTCACAACAACATTTCTAAAATCGTACAGTGTATGCACAACTTAACTCAGTAAGCATTGATTTTGTCATTTGTAAGGCTAAAAAATCAACAACATGTAGTTTAAAAGTGTAAGGATTTCAGATTTAAGAAGTCTACATAACAAATAACCATTGTTTCAACATTTCAGTGCACTGAAATATATTCATTTAAATGCTGTTGAAACAATGGTCTACATGGTAGAAGTCTTCAAATTAGCAAGTTGGTGCTTCGTGGGAATGTAGCAAGGACGACATTAGGATAGCCGAGTTTAGCGAGAGGAAACAAACTTTGATAATGACAGTGAAGTCCATTTTTTTGGACTTGTATCACACTCTTTGCTTTCTTTGCTTCAATTATCATTGTGTGACTTATTTAAAAGCACTCGATAGTCAAGTAGTGGACTTTTGACTTTGCTAACTATTGTTTATGGACAGTAGAGCTGCAGCATCGTGCAGCCCCGTTGACCCGTTCCTGCATGCAGCAGCGCCGTGATTCAGCCCCTTTTGAGGAGTCACGTATCACAGGCCACAAAGAACTGCTCCAAGACTCTGGATCTCCTCCAGACTTGAGCCTTCGAGACGCGGCACACATGATCAGCACTGTCAATACAGTCAGTCGAGGCAAAGGTTGGTCTGTGGACGTCACAACAGAGAAACGGGAGATTGACGCACTTCCCAGAGCTGGAGAGGCTGGAGCAGAATGTGAGAAAAGTTTACTTCTGTCTTTTTTCAGGTAGAACAGCAACTGATTTTTAGACAGAGGATGTTGTCAAACTCACCTCAAACCTGTTCAGAAAGTGGCATGAAATGGCAAGTTATACAGAATAACAACTTTTTGGAATTTGTAAGTAGGGAAATATTATCACTTCTCTCCTCCTGTGCACTGCAGGTCAAACTATATCTATAAGATAGTATTTCCACGGATCGGAATGAAATCGAGGCATTAGATCTGCCTCACCTTACTGACAGACAGCACGTTGGCTGTCGTGTAACTACAGAGCGCACAGCCACCGCACTGACTGAGAGATTGTGCCGTAGCTTTCTATAGCTGGAGTGAAAAACTATGCTGTTCCTGTTTTTCCAACTTCAAATCTATTAAATGTAATGTGTTGTTGCATATGGGTCACTCTGATGCTCATCACTTATCGGGCTGTTAAAGTTAACGTGATAATAACCAGTTAACGCAAAGTTGTTTAAACGGCAGTAATTTCTTTAACGCATTATCGCAACTTGCAATTTCAGAGTTTGTAGCGAGCTCAGTTATAAAGCTAGAATGAAGATACTGGTGTCATATGAAACTACAAAAACCTAAGGAATCCTTTGGTCCCATATCATGCCAGCTTGTCAGAAAGAGCGCTAAATAACGCTCCAATGTTACGCTAAATTTTGGTGTGGAGTTTTTCAAAGGGGTCCCTTGACCTCTGACCTCCAGATATGTGAATGTAAATGGGTTCTATGGGTACCCACGAGTCTCCCCTTTACAGACATGCCTACTTTGTGATAATCACATGCAGTTTGGGGCAAGTCATAGTCAAGTCAGCACACTGACACACTGACAGCTGTTGTTGGCTGTTGGGCTGCAGTTTGCCATGTTATGATTTGAGCATATTTTTTATGCTAAATGCAGTACCTGTGAGGGTTTCTGGACAATATCTGTCATTGTTTTGTGTTGTTAATGAATTTCCAATAATAAATATATACATACATTTGTTGAAAGCAGCATATTTTCCCACGCCCATGTTGATAAGAGGATTAAATACTTGACAAATCTTCCTTTAAGGTACATTTTGAACAGATTAAAAAAATGTGATTAATCTACGATTAATCGTGATTAACTACTGACAATCATGCAATTTATTATGATTAAATATTTTAATCGATTGACAGCCCCTAGAAAACATACTTTATATTATTTAATATTATATTCCATTGCTGCCAATAGATCCCACTAAATGCTTCACACTGTTCCTTTAAGTAAAGCATCTGAATACTTCTATCTATCCATCTTTCCTCGTCTTACACCTTTTTTCTTTTTTCTCTACTGTTACCACAATTTCCTGTCTTCCTGCGGTCGGCACCCTCCTCCTCACCTCTCACCCTCACCTAACCCACCTCCCATGCGTCTTAGTGCTCCCGAAGACGTCACTCCTTATTAAGTATGACTCAGATTAGATCCTGCTCGGCGCTCTGTAATGATATCTGGGGGAATGTATGAGGGGTATGAAAAGAGAGGGGGAAGAGAAAGGCACGGCGAGGAAGATGACAACAGAATGAGGAGGAGGAGAAGAATGCGAGGAACAATGAAAGCACAAAAGGGAACTAAAGAAAACAAGGAAACAGAACCTGCTCCCTCCAATACATAGCAGCTATTTCTTTTGTGTCTCGGTGGGCCTTTTTAAAGTGATTCATGTTCCAGGCTTTAGAAGCAATATTCACTGTACCCTCAGCTCTCCTCTGTTCTCTTCTCCTTCCCCAATTCACCGCTGGCTTCGGATGAAAAAGGCTCCCTTGTTTCCCATAATGCAAGGCTCAAACCCAAGCCAAACCATATTTGTTAGGGTGATACAAATACAGCACATTTTTCACCGCAGTAAAAACACACCACAATATAAAAGCATATTGGAAATTATTGATGGAGCCTCAAGTCCAGAGACAGTATTTATTCTGTTTTTATTCATTCAATTGTCCTTCCTGCATAGTCTGTTTGAAACACTGACCGTGTTAGCTCTGTTCTCTATAATGCTGCAACTGGCAAAACTTTTACTCCCTCAGAGATAGGGTGTGTTCAGACTTGTAGGCAGCCCTTGTGTTAAGGAATACATTGCATATGTCCAAATTTCATTGTACCATGTACAATGACAAGAAAGCTTTCTATTCTATTCTACAAGTTGGAACGAGCTCAACCAAAGAGTTTTGTTCCTTTCTTAACATTAGGGATGCACCAATACCACTTTTTTTCAGACCGAGTACAAGTACAAGTACTTACATTTGGGTACTCGCCGATACCGAGTACCGATACAAGTACCGATACGAGTACTTCTCTGTGCCAAAAGACCCTCGTTAACAGCCAGCTGGAGGGTGTGAGCGACACACAGCAGGCTGGGGAGTCCCGCATACGAGGCGGTGCGCCGCGACCGGCTCTAGGTCGGCTTGGAAAGGCTCGGTGCGAAGGTGCTTCCCGGGGCCGTGGACAAAGTGTAATCGGGGTGGACTGTCCTCAGTGCGCCCCAACCGCGTTATGCCCCCAGGGCGGGGCTCGGCCCACGTAAAAGGCACCAGGGGTCTGCGACATGTCTGCAACCCACCCGACCCATCTTGAAACACGTAACAAGGAGTCTAATGCACACGCGAGTCAGAGGCTGCAAACAAAACCCCGTGGCGCAATGAAAGTGAGGGCCGGCGCGCGCCGGCTGAGGTGGGATCCCGGCCCCGCGAGGTCAGGCGCACCATCGGCCCGTCTCGCCCGCACCGTCGGGAAGGTGGAGCATGAGCGCGTGCGATAGGACCCGAAAGATGGTGACGAGAGGTTAACGTCACGCTGCTAACTTTTTAAAGGCCTGAAGAGGTCAGGACCTAGACGCCCCAAACGACATCAAAGAACTGGCGGCGACAAAGGCCACCAGTTGAGTCGCCTTACGTCACCTTTGTCTTGTCCAAAAAGTTGCACCCAAACACATCGCAAAGACTACAGCCGACGGCCAACTACCACGTACTTCTGCGCCTGCATGAGATGAAATAACTCTCCACACCAGCAGGTAGCGGTGGTCCGTATTCGTCGTTCAAAACGGAAAACCAAAAGACCGAGGACTTTGGATATACAAGCCGTTATTATGATACGTACATGAAGCAAAGCGACGTTCTGCCGACCATTTTAACACCACTCTCACTCACAACATTCCAGATGGCCATGTTGTTGTGAAAATATCCGTGTTTTGGAATGATAAAATGAGATGAAGATGAAAATTAAGAAGAGCCTTCTGTGTTTTTTGTCTCCTCACTTCCGTTTCTCTTCTCGTGCAGCTTTAAGCTGAACAGCCAGAGTGATTTCTTTCACCAACAGGCGCCGCCGCTGAGTCAACATGCTGAATCCGCCGAAAAATCTCTGACACAGGCAGACAAGAGCCAATGGTGCGGGACACACCGGAAAAAAAAACTAGGACCAGAGACGCTCACCGACGGCCCCAAACTGTCCGACGGCCGACCGTCGGCTTGATGTGTTGGGGGCCTTAAAACTTTGTATGACAAAGCTGCAGATTGCACAGTATTTCTTAGATTTTGGGGTGCCGGTATCACATTGGGCTGGGATAACAGTACTTTCCCAGAAAGCGTCTTTTACCAGAATATAATATATTTCGCCAAACGCTGAGGTCATGTGATAATATTAGTCCCATTCAAAGCGGCATCTCTGTGATTTGAGATCGTATTTTTCTTTTTTCTTTTTGCAAGGTTTTTTGTTTTCTCTGCGCCTTTTTTTCAGATGTTACACAGAGCCTTGACATCGTATTAGGGTGGGTTGAAATGCAGAGATTAGATTTCACTGTGTGCTGTGCTGTCCCGTGCAAATAGAGCTTTATAGACTACATTAATGGCTATTTTTTTGCGGAATGAATGGATTGATATGCTTTTACAAGCAGAGTAGAAACGGAAAACACATTCAAATATTGGATCCCAAAATAGGTTTTCAAAAAATGGTAAAAAATAATTGCAACACTCCAGCATTTATATGTGAAACAATGCCATTTGCATCTGCTCGCCGCACTACAGTATACAGTGGATCGATCAATATGCTTTAAAAGCACTCTTTTTAACAACTCAGTCAGAGCTGAAAGACTACGATTCCTAATGACTCTATAAATGTGGTGATTCTGTTTCACTCTGTGTATGTGTATCTGTATCTCTTCACTTGACAACCAGTGGAATGCATCAATGCGATGCCTCTTGGGGAGTCACAGGGGCTACAGCTACATTATTTTGGCAGGTTTTTTTTCAGAGCCAAACGCCTAAATTGCTCTGCTTACAGAGAGCTACAGGCACTGTGTCAGACATGGATTTGGTTTAATGTGTCACGAATGGCTTCATTCTCAGTCCTCCGAAAGTTTTCTCAAAAATTGAATTATTGAAAGGCATAAGCTCGTCACATCCAACCTATAAAGAATGAAGAGGGAATAAATTTGAGTGCTGTGTTATATCAAATGGACTGGGGATTGGAATTCAATTATAAAACTGAGCTGACCCTGGGATATATAGAGCAAACTCTTTCTTTAGCTACTGTGTATGTATAAGTGTGGACTTTCATTCATCAGAGGAAAAAAGATGATGTATGTGGTTAAAGGGTAACTTCTGTATTTTTCAATCTGGAGCCTATTTTCTCATGGTTTTGAGTCTAAGTGACTAATGGGGACAACAGTTTTTGAAACTGGTCCAGTATTGAGGTTGAACGCTGTAACTGGCAGCCGCGAAACCAGCTGAGAGGGCAGGTTGAAATTAATTTTGGGACGAATTTGGGACGGGAGTTGAAAGAAAAATACCCGTTACATTAGAATGAACGGTGATGAAAATGAATCCACGTTTTGTGTAGGGCACCGTTATTATTAAACCTCCGTCACAACATAAACACACACACGCATACACAATGTATGCGCCGATTCGTCCCGCATGCACACACACACACACACACACACACACACACACACACACACAACATATACCACCGGCCTCTGATGTGAGAACAGCTGCAGCGTCAACGGTGAATTATTCCCAAGTCAATGAGGTAAACTTTCTGGAATTAACGTTACCAGTTAGCGAATGTGAGACTGTTTGATGTTAACGGTAACGTTACGGTTAATGCTCGCTAACGAGCCGGCAGCCGACGTTTGCAATTACAGTGAGTGAGCTGACGATAACGTTACATTAATGAGGAGTCAAAACTCTGCAACAGCTCAAATCATGTTACTAATGTTAATCACTTATTTACCTACTTACGTCAGTCTTCGTCTCTTTTGGGTAATAAGGCTGCAATGAATGAATTCTGTCCGTACCAACATGCTGCAACAAGCAGCATCTTGTCCAGCAGCTCCTCCAACTTTAAGAGCAGCTAGCAGGGCCGGTCCTAACGTTTTGGGGGCCCTATGCAAAATCTTGTTTTTCGACCGTGCGCTATTTTTTCACAGCAATATAAAATAGATAATAGAAAAGGAATTACGACCTGATTATAAATATTATATTTAATTAATCATCATCTTTTGAATTGTGTGTTTTTATGCAAATAACCACTATAGATGGCAAAAACAAAGTACAGTACAGTACCGTGTAGGCTACGGTGTAATTCGAACACTGTAATTTACAATGTATACAGTATGTTTTTCATGTAAAATATATCGAACATTGAATTACATCAGATCTAAAATGTTATTCCTTCATTTAGCACAGAGATTTCAAAAGTGGCAGACAAAAAAAAAATACTTACCTGCCACAGTGGCAGGAAGTGAAAAAAGTTAATTTCAGACCCTGGCTGCAGCACAGCCGGTAAAAGAAAAGTAAAACGTTTTTGGAACATTAAAGCATGTAAACATGTTCTAGTAGAAACCTAGAATACAAAAATGCACCTTAAAAATAAGCATAATAGGTCCTCTTTAATGTTGATTAGCAAACGTTCGCATGCTAACAAACTAAGCTGGCGAACATAGTAAACATTACACCTGTTTGGAATTAGCATGTTAGCATCATCACTGTCAGCATGTTAGCATGCTGGCGTTAGCATTTAGCTCAAAGCAGTGCTATGCTAAAGTACAGCCTCACTAGCATGACTGTAGACTCTCATTGATATTAGAGAAACAAGCGGGAAGCCTCTTGAGAACAATGACAAGCCTCAAGCTTTAGTAGAAAAGAAAATGTCTGCATTTAAATGTTCAGCTCTTTTGAATGTAAAAGACAGAACAACACACACATACACATCTGTAAGCAGCCCTATTTAATTGAATTGTTGTCGGTGAAAGGCACACAGAGAGTTAACTGGCTGCTGAATGTTTTCTTTTTGTTTTTTTGGTACAAGAAAATTAAAAAGTTGTTTCGGATGTCAGATTAGGTAACACAAAAACTCTCTGGCATCCGAGCAGATCAACAGATTGACAAGCGCAAGGCAAGTGTGGGACTTGTTCCGTTTCCTTTGCTCGTGGCATCTGCCTCGGTTATTCAGCACCTTACTCGGTGTTCTATTTCAAACTTTTTTCCCAGGTACAACTTATCCGCCGCACTCTTCTCCCCTGCTGTCGTGCATCACCTTCCTCTCACTGTAGTTGACAGAAGACGAAGGGGTAGCAAGCCGCCCACAGATAACACCTCCACTGTACTGAGAGACAAGAACGTGGACGTTCTGCTAGTTCAACAAGCTAAAGCGCATGGCAGGTAGTTGCAGTACCGTGGGTGTGAATCTGTTTCAGGATCTTATTACATTGCTGTTTTCTCTCTGCTTTTGTTTGGCTTTACTGAAGGCTAAAACTCTATCGAATCCCTTCAAAAATTAACCCCGGGGTGTTAGCTGCAACACATTTTAGTTGTTGAATTAATCAAATAAAACCCAACAAAGACCCATTCATATTCACTCTGGAAAAGGTTTTCTTGACTAATATACAATCAAGTAATATATTGACCACTGTATGATGTAGGTTTTAAAATATATAGAACAGCATTGTTTCTCAAACAAAAGTTCAAGGAATAGTTTGTTGTTTTGGGAAGTATGCTTAGTTACTTCCTTGCCTAAAGTTGCATGAGTATGTTAATACTACTCTCATATTTGTCTGTTTCAGTGTGAAGCTGAAGCTAGCAGCTGGTTAGCTTACCTTAGCATAACGATTGGAAATGGGGGGGGGAAAGCTAGCGTGGGTCTGTCCGAAGGTAACTAAATTGGCCTACCAGCAATAGGGCTGGGACAATATGCCTATCACCTGATTCGATACTATCACGATACTCGGGTCCCGATTCGATATGTATTGCAATTTTTCAAGTATTGAGTTTCGATATTACGATTTATTGCGATTTTTGTTAACTTTTTTAACACTAGACCATGGGAAAAAGTTGAATCATACACTTCTAGGGACTTTGACTTTGGAAAATATTTAAATTAAAACAGTAAGAATGTTTGTTTGTTAATTATTTATTAAATTTTTTCCAGCAACCCAAAAATCAAAGAATAAAGACATTTCCCTCACAAATTAGTGGTATTTTCTTTTTAATTTTTAAGAGACATGAAATATTTTATACTTTTGGTGAATATAATCCAATCAATCTTATTTCCATATATGTATTTTTTATATACAGTTCCCTTTGTTAACACCTTATTTTTTAAAACCGGACGCAGTCAGTCGTGTATACTTCCTCTTACTTCTCCAAGTCCTCCTCTAACTCTCCCGTCAGCTCTGTTCTCTTTATCCATCCATGGTCAGCTCCATCGAGGCCGTTTGAATGCATTTACTATAAATATCAGTATATGTGTGCTCTACAGTTGTAGCGTCGGCCCATTTGACCACGGAGACAACAGCGACGGCCGGCTCGACCGCACGTTACCGCAATACGATAACGTTTCCTGTACATGACAGAGTTAGCATGCAGCTTTAGCCGTGATGTCTAGCTCTGCTTTTCCTGTCAATGTGTGAAACCCAAAGTGTTTCCATCCTTTACTGGATGTGTAGTGTTTACCACGTTGGATTTAGGTCGTTTCCATGCGGACCCTCCGTCGTTATCTGCTTTGTCGTTTTGTCTCGTTGCGGTTTGATTTTGATGACGGATACGGAACGGATATGACGTCACGTTACTCAGACTACAACAATAAAAGCGGTAACTTCCCTCTGCATAGACTCAATGAAACCAAATATATCGATTCTGGTATTAAAAAATCGATTTCAGAATCGTAAAAAAAAAAAAAATTTGCAATGCATAGGTGAATCAATTTTATTTTCCATAACCAGCACCTCTAAATGGTTCTTTCACACCTAATGTGGTACATTCGACTAATTTGGTTTGCCCAGTTTGGGCTTGTGTGAAAGCTGTTGTTTGAATCCTGGTGCCACTCTGGTGTGGATCGTTGGTAGTGTGAAAGCAAACGCACCAACCTCGTTATTTTTTAATAGTAAATACGTTATAAAAGCATGATTTCAAAAGCTGAACTACTAATAAATCCTTTGTGACATGTTCAGGAAGCAATCTTTTCATTGCTTCTAGTGACACATTACGCACACGAGGTTCTTTCAAATCCTGAGGCCACAATATGTTTTTTTTAAGTAATCTTGTAAGCCATTGTTCTGCTGCTTACATAAGAATACATACATAAGAAAGTAGAGATAAGTAGCCAACTAGTGTAATAATAATGATTTTATTTATATAGCACTTGTCAAGCTTAAGCGCAAAGTTCTTTCCAGATTAAAAGATTTACAGAATCAAAATAAAAAAAAACAGAGTCCCATGTAAGCCCCCCTTATAAGACATACAAAAGTTAGGAACATGAGAGCACATACAAATAAAAATAAATAAAATAAATTGACATACATCAAGCAGCAGTGAGCCCAAACATAAAATGGAGGTGCATGTGCAAATTAAGAGAAATGACTAAATAAAATAAGATGACCCCGTGTGGGTTGGTTTTCCTCTTGTCCTCCCCAATTTTTTGAGTCACCAGCCGCCACTGCTTCACATTGATAACCAACGTTTAGCCACAGAACTACTGCTTTGTAGGTTTCCCGCATTTCTGCACCACCTATAGCTCAATGCACATTACTGTCAATAAATGTGTAAAATGGAAGAAAATAGACTTGAAGCCCCAAAAGAATAATTGGGTGGTGGCCTGTGTACGTACACAGGTGTATTGATTTAAAATGTTCCCTTACATCCATGTGAGACTGACGACTGAAAAAAGAGTCTGAAACGCCTCTCGTGTAGACGGGGTCAATCCTAACATTTCAAGACCTGTCAAAACTTTCCATCTGGATTTGCTGTTGGGAGGCAAAATCGACTCTTTACGCAGGCGGACAGGCAGTCAGACGGGCTGGCGTGTAGGGATAGAGTCTGGGAAAAGATCCGTTTGATCACCGTGCATGTGGAAACTCAGCTCGTCTGCAGACACCAAATACTCAGCAAAGGTAGTAAAGGAGCACAAACAAGGTGGGATTTCTATACAGTACTTGTGTGTCTGACACAAAACTATCCAAGAGTATCGCCGTGTTCATACTTTTATTTCCTGTACTTCTTTCCCTCTTACTCTCTACACATCGTGTATATACAAATTGTACTGTACAAATTGAAAGTACAAAACACTTACTGTGACTGTTACATACTCATGTCACCAACAACCCTGATTTATTACGCTGAGCAATTTAATTCTATTTAAAACTCCATCCACTCAGAAATCTTATTTGATTAATCAATTAAATAATCAATGAATGAATTATTTTTAAAGGATTTTATTTTCACGTCTGGTCACTCACACAACCTTTTCCTCATGGTATTGTTCTGACATAATGACAATGTTTTACACATTAACTATCAATATCAACCCATCCATCATTTTTTTTCTTGTCAAATCAAGACTATTGATAAATGTAACCTCTTTATCATATTAAAATAATATGTTTCTATCTAATAAAACAGCAATAACTAAATAATAAAATGAAACCATCGAAATAATAAAGAGAAGAACTAGCAGAAATAAAGAAAAAGAATAATTCAAAATTTAATACAAATATTAAACCAAAACCATGGAAATGATAAAAAGAAGAACTAGCAGAAATAAAGTAAAAGAACAAATACAATTTTAACGCACATAAATAAAATAAAACCATAGAAATAATAATAAAGAAAATAATAAGCAGAAATAAAGTAAAATAATAAACACAATTGTAATACAAATAAATAAAATAAACCATGGAAATAATAAAAGAAGAACTAGCAGAAATAAAGTAAAAGAATAAATACAATTTCAATACAAATAAATAAAATATAACCGTGGAAATAATAAAAAGAAAAACTAGCAAAAATAAAGTAAAATAATAATTATAATTTTGATACGGATAAATAAAATAAAACCATGGATATAAAAAATTAAAAATGAACTAGCAGAAATAAAGTAAAAGAAAAATTTAAATATTAACACAAATAAATAAAATAAAACTATGGAAATAAAAAAAGGAATTAGCAGAAATAAAGTAAAAAAAAACTAAATACAATTTTAATATAAATAAATAAAATAAAACCATAGAAATAATAATACAAAAATAATTAGCAGAAATAAAGTAAAAGAATAAATACAATTGTAATACAAATAAATGAAATATAACCGTGGAAATAATAAAAAGAAAAACTAGCAGAAATAAAGTAAATAAATGAGACATGATACAAACTTTCTCCCATCTCACTTTAAAGTGTCTACTTTCTACAGGTTTTGGAAGTGTTTCCATGGCAACACAAATGCTGCAATGACTTGGTCGCTAAGGAGGTTAACTGTGTGTGTGTGTGCTTTGCTTGTGACTGAGTGAGAAAAAACTGCCCATGCATGTCAGAGGGAGGGGTGAAAGAGTTTAGTTTATGTAATCACTAAATAATCTGCATGATACTGAACACATCAACACAACTAGGCCCATTATGATGACATTTATTTTTACAATTACATCACAGTATTTTCAGAGAAAATATTGGCGTAAAAATAAAACAAAGATTTAAAAAAAATCTTGACTGGTCCATGTCACAGACTATATGCTTGGTGAGGAAGTATGTGCGCCCCCCCGCAGCCCCGACAGCTTCAATGTCTCTCCCTCACTTTAAGCGCAGAAAGATCCTTCTCAAAATTGAAGCTAATTAAATCATATCTGGGAAGCACCATGGCACAGGAGAGACTGTCGGGGCTGGCCATCCTGAGTATTGAAAATAAACACGCTTGCAGTCTGGACTTGAAGAGGGTGGTATGGGATTTTGCTCATCGATATGCCAAAAGATGTGCGCAGGTATACCGGCCTGCAAGCCTGTAAGAAAACAGATACCTACTATTGCTAAGATGAACATGTATTCACAATTGATGTAATCTTTGTTAAATAATTTGGCCTTAAAGGACCAGTGTGTAACATTTAGGGGGATCTATTGGCAGAATATAATATTAATAAGTTTCTTTAGTGTTTAATCACCTGATAATAAGAGTCATTGTGTTTTTGTTAACTTAGAAAGAGCCGTTCATATCTACATAGGGAGCGGGTCCTCTTCACAGAGTCCGCCATGTTTCTACAGTAGCCCAGAACGGTCAAACCAAACTCTGCTCTAAATGACCAAATGACCTACGCTACTCTTATAACAACTGGCTCTGTAGAGGGCTATTTGCGTTTTCGCATTGGCCACAGTTGCAATCTGTCATGTGACTGTAATGCGGGGGACTAACTAATGTGTAAGGTTACATGGGCAGTAATTATAGCTGAGAAAGCAGTGCAAACAGCAAAAAGGATTCTCCGGCAGGCTGACCCGTTCCTGGCTCTCATGAGCTACAGAGCCACGCCTCTGCGAGCCACGGGTACCAGTCCTGCACAGCTGATGTTGGGCAGACAGATTAAAACGACAGTGCCCACACTCGACAAAGTCCTGTCTCCAAAAATGGCCGGACTTCACAAAGGTGCGCGAAGCTGAGGCCAAGGCAAAAGCAGGCTACAGGGCGTGCCTACAACAGACGCCACGGCGCCAGACCACTTCCACCTCTCAGTCCAGGGGAGATTGTTACGGTGAAAACTGGACGGAGAGTCGGGCTGGACGACAGCGGTGACAGTTCAACAGCAACAACCAGCTCCAAGGTCCTACCTGATCCAGACAGACCGCGGAACCCTGCGGAGGAATAAGCGCCACCCTGCGCCCAACCTTCCTTCATTCCCACTCAACAACCGGGTGAGGCAGAGAACACACAAGTGAGCAGACAACCATCACCACCCCCGCTCTCACCTGTCAGAGAGACTGTCCCAGCGGAGCCTGTGGAACATTCCCCCTGCCCTGGCTCAGGTGACTTCCAGGGGGAGAGTCATCCGCCAGCCAGCCAGATTTAAAGACTTTGCAGTTAACACGTAGCTCACCGAATTGGAGCAGAATAAACTCCGGCAGCTATGGAGGTGACTGGGTAGTCTACCTCATAACCTCAGTCAAAGAGAGAGAGAGACTGAAAAAAAAGAGAGAGAAAGGAAAGAGGAAAAAGGAGGGAGAGAATAGAAATGTCAGAGGAAAAATTAATGTGGAAAAGGAAAAAGGAAAAAGGAATTTTATGGTTGCAGTAACTTCCTACATTGTTACAGTGTATTCCATGTTTACATGCTTACTGAAATTTCCAATGTTTGGGTTCCAGAAGTCAAAATTTGGGGTATTGTTTTAGATTAGATTTATATTAAGCGTTTTCTAATCCTTAATGCTAAGATTTGGATTTACAAAGGCCAATAGATAAGAGTTTTGATAATTAACCCGTCCATGTTTTGAAGATGTTCGAAGAGACGGTGCAAGACATTTGTTACCTGTGTATGTTATGTCTACTACTCAAAAAAGGGGAGATGTCATGTGAATGTAATGTGCGGGGACTAACTAATGTCTAAGGTTACATGGGCAGTAATTAGGTCATGACAGAGGATCATTGGATGGGTTACACATGTGCAGTGGAGATAAGCTCATTGCTGCCTTCCAGGGACACTTGTCGATTATCGATGACAAATAAAGCCTCTCAAGTCACAGTCTGCATTTATTCGATAAGCAATAGCTTGTACACAATCCTACATGCTTGGCACACGGGAGAAGTTGTAATCTGCAACCTCACCACTAGATACCACCAGATCCTACACACTGTTCCTTTAAAAGAAAAGCCTGTTACCTCCGCCAAGGCCGAAGGCCTAGGAAGGAGGTTTTGTTTTCACTGGCATTTTTTTTAATTGTTGGATTGTTGGTTTGTCTGTTAGCAGGATTACTCCAAAAGTCTGTGATGGATTTGAATTAAATTTTTTGGAGGGGTGGGGTGTGGCACAATGAACAATCCAGTAGATTTTGGTGGCTATCTGGATCATGATCCAGCTTCGGGAATTTGTTTTAATAACTCCGCTCAACCTGTGAATAACTGATGATGCATTCATGACATGACACCCTGCCTCTTTCCTTCTGCCTGCAGAGAGAGGGACAGAGAGAGAGCGGGGGTGGAGGGAGGGGGAGACACCTGTAGATTCGGCGTTTTTTCACATTAAACTCGAACGACGAAGTACATCTACAGGGAAAACAACGTAAGAATCAGGCGACGTTCTATACAACTGATCCCAAATCGGCCGGACCAGTTCTCAATAGTTGAGCCCGAGTCCAAGACGAGTCCGAGTCCAACAAGACACGAGTCCAAGACAAGTGCAAGACTTCAAAAACTTGAGTAATACAGCCCTGACTTTGATAATGAAACCCTGCACCCTGCGACAGTGAGTAATGAGGATGAGTCAAATATGGAGTTCCCTGGACAGCTCCCGCAATCTTGGCTGTTGCAGGATCAGCAACTTGACGGCGGTCGTGACACCTCAAAGTTTGTACAGTAATGTTAAAAAGCTCCAACAGTTTAAAGGTCCCATATTGTAAAAAGCATTATTTTCAGGTCTTTTTACATTATAAAGCAGGTTTAAGTGCTTTATAAATACTGTTAAACTATCAAAACGCTCAATATACGGAGAAATACACAGAGCCCGTATTCAGAAATTGTGCGTTTGAAACAAGCCGTTAGGATTTCTGTCCATTTGTGATGTCACAATTATACAATATATAGACCATTACACGGTTTTAAACATAAACATTCTAAATGTGTCCCAGTTTATTTCCTGTTGCAGTGTATGTAAATAACATCAGCTGACAGGAAGTAAACGTGGACCCAAGCTGTTGCCTAGCAACGCAATTCTGTTGCAATTCCATTGAAATGCACTAAAACGGAGCGCATCAGACAGAGGGTAAAAACAGGTATATTCTGGCAGACAGTTCGAGGAAAATAATGTGTTTTTTGAACATTACAGCATGTAAATATGTTCTAGTAGAAACACAAAATACAAGTATGAACCTGAAAATAAGCATGATATGGGACCTTTAAAATGTACTCAATACAATTAACTCCATAATCTGTGTCCAGTGTTCTAAAGTGGTCTATTGTTGAAAAGGAGCCCACTGAGGGTCAGTTGCAGGGGGGCCTCACGTGTTTGCATTACGGTGCTGATAAACTACAGAGTATCTGCATTTACATTACAACTACATCTACATAATCTACAGAGTACTGTGTATGTTGTCCGAATATGTGATCGTCACATCTCTTGAATTCAGGCCTTCCTTTTCGAGCCAACAGTCTACTTACAAGCATGTGAAGCTTCCACCAACGGGAACAGGCCCCGGATCAGCAGCACTGCCAGTGAAACACACTGATGGGAAAACTTGTTGATGCAGCTGCAGCTTTTCCAAAGTGAAAGCTGTCGGCGCCTCGTCCCGCAGCCAGTCAAAATGGAGTAATGGCTGGTGTCTTTCCCCACCATAGCATGTAACAACGGGCTGCGTGTGATGTCTCGTATTCCTCACATCGCTACGGTGACTTGGCTCACATGCCCTCTGGTTCCCCGAATCCCTCGCCTGCCCACGTGTATTAAGCATTTCCTCTGGAGTACAAGTGCCCTGAGAGCACTTTCCAAACGTCTGTTACTTGCTCTGAAAGCATCTTTATTTTTTCAGTGCGTCCTTGCATTCTTCAATCTCTTTCCTTGTCTGTATTTTTACACAGTACAGTTAGTTCCACGGGCTTGTGAGTAAGACTCTCCTGACCTGAACAGCTCTCCTGTTGCCTTTCACAGATTTCACCTGTTAATTTGTGTCTTTTCCTTTCGGCTTATTTCTCTCCCTGATGCGTGGTCATCGTAACAACCCTCATTTAGTTTCACCGGCGGGGAAATCAAAGCTTTCTGACTGCTTTTCACATTTATGTAATTTCTCTCTCCCTCTCACCGCAGTGGGGTACATGCTCATTACAGAACGAGACACACGTTATTAGAAACTAGAGGTAATAAAACCAGCGCCAGCTCTTTGCCCTTTGAATGTTTTACTGTTGCTGTAGTTCTTCATGAGGAAGGACATAGTATTCTTCACACAGCCACATGCAAACTTACTGGGAGTCATACATATATGAACAAGACTCGGTCAAAACTGACACCCTATTCGACTGTCATCAGGCCATTAAATAGGCGTTATCTGTTGCTATAAGCACCATAGATTTGGGTCATTAGGGGCTTACTATGCCTACTACTCTGTGAAAGTGAAAGTGAAACTCAAAAGCAACACGTTCTAACATGTAAAACTTTAGGTTTAGGCAAAAAAACTACAACTTCTTTAGATTTACGCAACAAAACTACAATTTCTTTAGATTTACGCGACAAAACTACAACTTATTTAGGTTTAGGCAATAAAACTACAACTTCTTTGGGTTTGCACAACAAAACTACAACGTCTTTAGGTTTAGGCAATAAAACTACAACTTCTTTAGGTTTAGGCAATAAAACTACAACTTTTTTAGGTTTAGGCAATAAAACTACAACTTCTTTAGATTTAGGCAATACAACTACGACTTCTTTAGATTTAGGCAATAAAATTACAACTTCTTTAGGTTTACTTGCAAAAAGTTGAGGTCTAGGCTACTTTATGTCTATTATACTTTATGCTAAACCTAACTTAGTCATTTTATTTTGAAAATAATTGAGCGGAAATTGACACGTGCGTGACGTGTTGCTGGATATTTGTAGGAAAACACATGAAAAATATGTTGTTGAAAGTCGTGCTTAGCATGAAAAAGAAGGGAAATGTGTGTCTATGCACACAAATCAAATAGATTAAATTTCGTGACTATTTCACAAACTGAATTGGTATTTATTAGTGCCTCACAAGAATTAAGTGAACCGGACTCATTGCCTGTTTTTAGCCCCGTATAACAAGGCAAGTTAGCACTTTAAAAACACTGACTGAAATATCCAACCTGATCTCATGCGAATGCGTATAAATAGCATACAATTTTAAGGACATTCCGTGTGTCATCAGGACGCATTTGGGGACGCATTTCTCTTTTCATTTAACGTCATTACCGTGGTCGCTGTAATGTTTAGGCAACAAAACTACGGTAACGGTCGCAGTTAGGTTTAGGTAACAAAACAACTTAGTTAAGTTTAGGAAAAACATCATGATTGGGCTTAAAATGAGTATGTAAACTAAGTAAAATATGTATGGAAACAGCGTAAGTATGGAAAACATGTCACTAATGTAGCTTTAAAATAACCAGTGTTGTCAGATTTGGCTGATTTCCGCCCAGTTGGGCAACTTTTGATTAATGCCGGGTACACACTACACGAGAATCAAGCCGATTTTGGGCCCAATCCCCCCCGCCCTCCTCGCATAATCCATCTGGTGAGACCGGCTGCCACTACAATAGCTTGAGTTGAGATAATTTGCTCAAAGGTATCTGAACTGCAGACACTGAGCTGCAAGTGAGTGGAATGTGAGTTGAAAGAGATTGACCCCACTTTACTCTGGTGAATCAGGATGAGCACCAACGGTCAATCCTACGGATTGTATCGTAGCCCGTTCACCTCTTAATCATTAAGAGCAGTCAGCCTTTCTAGCCTTTAGTTTTACACTTTTGACCTGCGTGGCTTTTTTCGCTGACAACACTGGGAATAAAGCTTTTGTATCTTTCAGTCAAGCTTCTCTTCACCACTCTCAACTTTTCATCTTTTGCTGAGCTTTGATGGGGGTTTTTAAATTGTCAGCACTGGGCAGGTACCTGCTACATATTTAATATTCCTCTTTGGAGGAAACATCCATTTTCAACCCCATTGACACTGACAATTATTACAATGGACACCAATTTTGTTGAGCCAGGTCATTTTCAGTGTTATTATAAACATCAAATTTTGGGACCATATGTGACTACAGATAATTTTATGTTAATTTGAATTAGCTACATGAAGATCGTGACCAACTGATTCATAATTAAGTTGTAGTCTTACGGTTCAAGAGCTTCATTGTTGCATTTCAGCCATGTTATAATAAACATTGTGGAATTTTAATCCGTCAGAAGTGACTGTAAATGAAAGCATTTTGTTAGTTATTGTTTATTCAAACTAGGGGTGTAAAAGTTAACGCGATAATAACTCTCTCACTTTTTAAGTTGTACCGTGCTCAGTTATAAAGCTAGTGAAGATACTTGAAACATATGAAACTAAACATAAGAAATTCATTGACACCAACCTTGTCATACTAGCTTGTCGTGAAAGAAGGCTAAATAACGCTCCAAACTTGCGCTAAATGTTGGCAAGGAAAAATTGGCATTGCCATTTTCAAAGGGGTCCCTTGACCTCTGACCTCAAGATATGTGAATGAAAATTGGTTCTCTGGGTACCCATGAGTCTCCCCTTTACAGACATGCCCACTTTATGATAATCACATGCAGTTTGGGGCAAGTCATAGTCAAGTCAGCACACTGACACACTGATTTTAGGTTGTGTAGGTGGTAAACTGTTTTCTGTACAACATTGATCTCTAGGGTAGTGCTGGTTCTGAAGTAACCGGGATCAATCGTTGACTCTTGCTGGACTTAAGTTGCATAAGTTATTTGCAGTTATGAACAGTTTTATTGTACAAGTTCACAAGCTGGGGATTTCTGCAAGCTTTTAACCTCTACATTTAGTACTACTTATTAGAGATGTCAGTCAAAAACAGCTTGGGAGCATGATAACCTAATGAAGGTCTCTTTCTTTTTTTCTGCAAATGTAACAGATTTTGACCCTTTGGAAAGAACATTTTTTTTTCACATGATAGTAGTGCAGTCAGTCCTAATTATCTAGGCTGAGCATGTTGGTTGCATGACAAGATAACCCTTACTTCAGCTAAACAAAGATGGTGGGATGGCGCACCAGATGGCGCACCAGTGGTGGGAAGAAATAGGGCTGTTTTGTAAGAAGAACTCCGTAAACTTCAAATATACAATATGTGTGTTTTGTAAATTATTTTAAAAAAAAAACTATATATTAATGTATCAAATGACAGAAAATAATACCGTAAATGGACCTCACTTCCAACTCCTCAAATATGGCAGCTTGGTCAGTGGCCCTACGCGTCAAACTGTGGCGCTCTATGTGGCCTCTATGGAGATAAGCCTTTTTTGTCACTTGTTTCAGTACGAAAGTCACACATTTAAAAAATCATCTATGATATGTGACAAATTCTACAGTTACTGGAGATATCTATAAGGAACAGCTTATCATGGGCTGAAACTATTGGAGATAAAGTCACACATGCCAGGTAATCATCACTAATGTGTAAATTAATAATTTAATGGAACACAGATAAGTAATAAACAACCAAACACCTGTTTGGTTGTTTATTACTTACCTGTGCCCCTGCGGATGTTTTTAAGTTGGCAAGACAAAATGCAAACATAAGGAGAGACTTGCTGATCATAAATATACCCCTCTGTCCAGAGGACAGACATTAAAAAAATGCCTCAGATGGAAACAGATTTTGATGCTTTAAGCGGCAATTTTTCCAAAGGGCTAATGATTCCATTTTTTGTTTTATTGGCTCCTTCAACATCTATTCCCTGATTCCAAATTTACTGGCCATGTGTTCTTCTTTCTTTGGGAGGAAGGGGTGGCATTTATCTTGGGCTTGTAGAGCGTAGTATGTTACTAGTCTCGTGTATGTGGACAGAGAGGAATTTGGTTTACATTGATTAGGGCTCATCATTCTGCCTGCATTGTCTCTCCTCGTCACCGCAATCTGATTAATAATACAGTCCACAGAGTTTGTTTTGTTGGAGTACAGAAGAGCGTAGCTTAGTGTTATCTAAAAGATTTTCGATGTCATGTCTGAATTTTTCGATGATGTCAATGTGGATGAGGTCTTTGAATTCGATGGCCGCCCGTATTTATTTGAGCCGGAGTATACGGATATTCAGATTTCACAACAAGACTTCTCCTTGGACACAATAACAAACAGACTGCATCAAGTTAAAGGTAAGAAAAGTGTTTTATTTCTCTGTAGGGTCCTTTCCATAATGTTGTCAGACACTTATAATAACAATCTTAACCTGTAAATGGCAAAAACAAGCACTTTTAGAGAGCGTAACGTTACATTGACGCCGCTCACTTGCCCTCGCTGCTCGTTTTGTGGCTGCAGGTTACAGCGCTCTCCCTCAATACTGGAGCACTTTCAGAAAGTGTTGTCCCTATTAGTCATTTAGACACAAAAACATGGGAAAATAGGCTCCAGGTTGAAAAATACCAAAGTTACCCTTTAATGTTTAAGTACGTTTGTCAAGCAAAGACAAACACTAACCTTATTTTTTTGAGACATCAAATTTGTCTTCTCTTCCTATTTATCAAGCAGAATACTTTGAAAAGGCTGTCCAGGAGTACAACTTTATTATATACAGTGAAGTAATGTTGGATCCATTAGACACAAGAGGGAAACCACTCAGACCTGGACCGTTGGCTAAAATCCACAACCGCTTGGCCAAATGTAATTACACATCTGTCTTACTAGAGCTCCTTAGAATTCCTGGTGTGAGAGTTGTCATTATGAAGTGTATCATTGAGGAGGTAGGATATTTTCTTCTCATTTATAATAATAATAGTAGAGATATTATTACCAACCCCCTCAGGAGCTTGGGTTGTAATATATAATATTTACTGCTTGCCAATTTGAATAATAATTCAGCTACGTACAGCACGCTTACAGACTTCAATTTAATGTGTATATATACCATGTTGGACTCTCTCATTACGTTGTGACTTTAATGGGGCAATACTGTCCAGAGAGGGCAGAGGACAAGCATTATTTCCTCTGGTTAAGAAACACAATACATAAAAATGTGTCAAAGAAGGGGGGGCATGCTTGAGCAGAAAGGATTGCAACAGTCCCAACCATCGCTACTTTTACTTGCAGCTACAGAAAGGCTATTTGTGTATGAGCATTTCTTAGTGTGCACATGTGGAAGCAAAGCTGTTGAACTCAACAGTTTTAGGATCAGCCAGTCCGTCTTGTTGACTACAGAGTAGGGCTATCAATCAAATCAAATATTTAATCGCGATTAATCGCATGATTGTCCAAAGTTATTAATCGCAAATGAATCGCACAAAGGTACATTTTAAACATGATGCCAAGGGGCGGTATGTGTCAAGTTGGATGTGTTGGGTGTGCATGATTGCAATTCCAAAATAAAAAAACTCTGAAAAAAAAGTTTGGAAACTTGTGTTTGGTGGATTATTTCTCTGTTGTTACAATTCTAATTGGCATTGTATTTTACATTGTTGGAAAGTTGTTGCTGTTTATTTACCTTCACAATGATGTCCATCTTGTAAGGATCATGTATTTGTGGGATGAGCAGCACAGCTGATTATGTGGGAAGCACCCAAGTAAAATTTGCCAAAATGCTCTGCCAATGGTAAACAGTGTATTCTCTTGTTGGTATTGACTCTTGTTTTGAGTTGTTTGGTGGATTGGATGATTGAACTCTTTATCAGTAACAAGGAACAAACAAGACATATTGGCTATTTTACACTTTATTCATTTAATACACCGTCAGGAGCCTCAGTAGCGGTGGAAGATCCATACGCAGCCACAACAGCCTGGCACCTCATCCTCATGTTGGTCACCAACCTGGTCACACGTTGCTGTGGGATGGCGTTCCATTCCTCAACCAGGATGCAACTTGGTTTTGCGAAACACCAGCTTCAACTTGCCCTATCGCACGGGCCTGATCCAGATTAGACAAATTTGGCACGCCGATGCTTGGAGCATGCAGACACCAAATGATCACTTTAGTAGGACGCAGCACGCAGCAGGCCCTATGCACATCAGGCACCTGATTGGCAGCACCTGGAACGATGTAAAATAAAATGCCAATTAGCATTTTAACAACAGAGGAATAATCCACCAAACCAAATTCCCAAACTTTTTTTTCCGAGTTTATGGCGGTTTCTTCAACCAGCATTTAAGGAGCTGTGGCAAAGAAGTGACACTTTTCCTCTGTATTCTGTTGCTTTCCAGGACACACCTACATTTACATGCAGTACATTCCTACAGAGGAGCAATAGTAAAGTTGAAGACTAGAATTTGTAGCCATACATTTGCTACTACAAAACATGCTGCAGTAGCAGAAGTCACTCTTCTCTCTCATTCTCTGTGTCTGTGTCACTCCTAATAAACTAAATCTAAGGAGGCACACTGGGGAACACGATGTTCTATGTTGCAGATGATGAAACTCTAATGTAAGTAGGAAATGGTGCTTTCCCTGCCACATAAAGACTCAAACCAAGCTGTCAGTGACATGTATTTATCTCCAATCAGCTGCCAGCACTCACTTATTAGATGCTAGCTAGGTGGGAGGTTCGGGAACTGATAGAAGCATAACAACAAAGCAGAACGTGGCCTTAATGTAAAAACAGCCGAACACAGAGCTGCATATTAATGTACTGTATGTATAGATGCTGCAGCTCTTTATACTCCAAGACAGTGAGGTGAAATTAGATCAAAGTGGTAATTAATACAGTGGATATAGCTGTGACAAATGTCATTGAGAACAATGACAATAGCTGTAGGGAGAGCGCATCAAATACGTCTGAGGTAATGTGAGGAACCGTTTTACTGTATGAACTGCAATGAATTAATGTTTACTTGCAAAATCAAACAAGAGATAAGAAACAGATGAGATAAGAGAGATATAATGTATGTAAGGTATCTCCAGTCACAGTCTTTGTGCTTGAGCTGACTAGCTATCTCTGGGAATCTCTGACCCGGTTCGTCATACCGACACTTTCAGAGATCCATCATCGTCCCAGTGGCCAATAAATCTCAACAAGGCTGTCAAAATGACTACCACCCTTTTGTACTAACCCCCTTTGGCAATTGGATGTACTCCTATTTAGCATTTCACTCCTACAACATTGTCTGACCCACGATAGACGGTTAAAAGAGGGATCAAAATCGATGCAGCCGAAGGACTTTGGACTTAGGACTTTGACTTACTGACCTGCAGACCCAAGATGCTGCAGGTGGGCCAGTCACACCTAATCAACCAGCCCGTTCACACGAAGAGGCGCATTAATGCCACGATAATGCGCAAGGCGTTTAGCGTGCAATAAGTACACCTTTCTTGATTTCCGCGTGTCATTTGTACGCCATGTATCCTGGACTGACTGCAATGTTAACATATCCGCGTATAAATGCCACGGTAAGAGTTAGTGATGTAGTATAAAATGCGAGAAAGCCCACTTATAGGTGTATGGGTCCAACAAACACAGGACTTTTAACCAGGACACCTGTGTCAAGACTGTTGTTGACCGGCGTTTCTGTTATTGACGATTGTCAAGTGACGATTGTCGTTCTTTATTGACGTTAGTGACGTGTTTTCTGTAGTTGTGTTACGTTGTTTCCGTGTTTCACTTAGTTTACTTATTATTTTAAGCCCAACCATGCTGTTTCGTGTAAGAAGTTACAAACAGTCCCTTTAATGTTCAAAACATTTAAAAAAAATGTATCATACTGTCTGTCTGAATATTCCTGTATTCACCCTCTGTCTCAAACGCTCCATGTTAGCGCCTGTCTCTTTAAGACCCGCCCTCCTGAAAAAGCCCAGTCTGCTCTGATTGGCTTGCACGGAAAAATATGGTGCACTTTTGCAAAGGTAGTTCTCAAGACGTGGGCGGAGATACTTAGATGGGGGGGGGGTATATTCTAATGAGCCTGCATGTGACATAGGAAGGGGAGCCAAATCTGAATGGCTCGTTGAATCACATTCGTAGGCAGCTAACAAAAAACAGACTGGGTTGTCTTATTTCACAGTTCGTGGGTTGGTAAGCACTCCAGAAACCCAAATGCATGTGCACAAACACTGAAAAAATTTTCATAATATGTCCCTGTTAACATTTCGTTGCACAGTGTACTGGCAGTATTGTGTTGTGATGTTTTCCACTAACTTTTTCATAAAAAAGTTGCTAAACTAGTTTCTATGGCAATGTGGTGCCCATTTGAGTGTGTCAGTTGGATGAGGTGCAAACGTTGTTTGATTAGATTAGAGCTGGGAAGCGATAATTAGACCAACCAGTCTTTGAAAAGATTATACATCACACACTCAGCAAGCCAAATTGTTGCAGCAGTGGACTCAAAAATTGTCTGCTGTGTCACCAGCTTGGGATGGAACTAATGATTCCTGTGGGCATATACTGTATATAACTGCTGCAGCAGTAGAGGGAAAAAAGGATATTGGCAAAAGTAAAAGCGGTAACACTTTACTTTGAGTTACTAAGAGTGTACAGAGCCAATTTCAGGCACATTTGCATCTTGTTTTTACTGTCTGTGAAGCTCTTATTGGAGAGGGCAATTAAGACAGTAAAACTACTCTGTGTTCTCATCAGTGTGTTACAGGCTAGGAATTAAACAGAACTTATATTGGTCCACACACACACAGCCATGTACTTCTGTCTTTGAGAGGACACTCGTTGACATAATTCATTCCCTAGCCCCTTGCCCTAACCTTAACCATCACAACTAAATGCCTGACCCCAACCCTTTCCCTTACCCTAACCCAGGGGTCAGCAACCTGCGGGTCCGGAGCCACATGCGTCTCTTTAGCCCCTCTCCAGTGGCTCCCTGTGGATTTGTTGTGGAACTGTTTACTGTTTAACTGTTTACATTTTCATTTTTATTTATCATTGTTGTAGGTCTATGGTACGACAATACAACAGAGTATTAGGGCCACATTGAGTGAAAAATAAAATTGAGATTTCAAGAATAAAGTCGTAATATTACGAGAATAAAGTCATAGAATTATGAGAAAAACGTTGTAATATTATGAAAATAAAGTCAGAAGTTTATGAGAATAAAGTCATAATATTATAAAGTAGTAATTTTACGTGTTATATTATTTTTTTCTCGTAAAGTTGACTTTATTCCCATAAAATTAAAAACTTTTTTCCTCGTGAAGTGATGACTTTATTCTCGTAATATTACGACTTTTTTCTCGTAAAGTTATGAATTTATTCTTGTAATATTACGACATTTGTTTTCTCGTTAAGATATGACTTTATTCTCGTAATATTACGACATTCTTTTCTCGTTAAGATATTACTTTATTCTCGTAATATTACGACATTCTTTTCTCGTTAAGATATGACTTTATTCTCGTAATATTACGACATTTTTTTCTCGTTAAGATATTACTTTATTCTCGTAGTATTACGACTTTTTTTCTCATAATATTATGACTTTTATTCTCGAAATCTTTTTTTTCCCCTCAATGTGGCCCTAATACTCCGTAGTACATTTGCACATGGGCCCTCACTGCATTAGACTAATATACTACTGTATATACTAGACTATTTTTTTTGCCTAAAATGGCTCTTTGGACAGTAAAGGTTGCTGACCCCTGACCTAACCTAAACCTAATTCTAACCTGAACCTTAAAACCAAGTCTGAACCCTCAAACAGTCCTTTGAAGGTCTGTCCCTAAGTGAGGACCATAACAGAAAAAGTGGGCCAAACAGACCAATGAGGGTGTTACCAACTTTATTAAAGTAATAAAATATGAACTGGAGGAAGTGCAGTCAGCAAATGAGCCAGAGAGACCAGAGGCTTTTAAGGCATGCTCACAGGTAACTTTAAAATAATCACTGACGAAGATTCAAAAACTAGAACTACAACATATAGATTAGATAGTGGACGAAAGTAGGAGTGATGTTGCTGTTGCTGTTGCCTCCAATCCCAGGAGAAGAGGCAACCAAACCACGTCTGTGAGACATTTGGTGTCACTGTGCTTGTGAAGAGAAATAAAAAAACACGTTTGATGATCACAACCAAACTCCATGTTGGATATGATGAAACCCTCTCGTAAGCAGGATGCGGTCCCTTCCCTGTCACAGTCAAAACCAAGGTGACAGTGACAGATTTAATCTGCAGCCAGCCGCTATCATGGCTTTTATCTCCATCCTCAGGGGTCCTGTGACGAAACAGGCCTCAATGTTGTCCTCGGTATCAGTCGTCTCTCCACCCTGTTTGTTCTTCTCTTCTCCCCTCCACTCTTCCTCTTTCTTGTTCTTTCCTTCCCTTCTTTTCCCTGCACCTGTTTACTCCTTTCTCTCACTGTCTCCTTCTTCCTTCCCTTACATC
The DNA here is from genome assembly GCA_916700685.1 of Adelosebastes latens. Lineage (NCBI taxonomy): Eukaryota > Metazoa > Chordata > Actinopteri > Perciformes > Sebastidae > Adelosebastes > Adelosebastes latens. The sequence goes on from CAKAKR010058883.1 coordinate 35,434, forward strand.
CGCCTGACTGCAGTCCTTTTTTTATTATTACAGTCTTGTTTGTCTCACTTTGTCATATTATCTTCTCTTCTTCTTCCCCTTTTCACCTTTGGTTTTTTTGGCCTCCCTCTCTGCCAGCTCTGCACTTTTTCTCATCCTTTGCCTCTTCTTCTGTTTTACCTCTTCCCTTTTGCTATTTCCTCTTCTAGAATCCTATTTTATCTACTTTTTCTTCCTCCTCCCCCTTTTCTTTCCTTCAACGTCTTATCATCACTTCATCTTCCTTCTCTTTCATCTTAGGCTTCCTTTCACTCACCCTCCTTGCTCTTTCCACCTCCCTCCCCCTTTCCTACGTTGCTCGTCATCTTTCCTCTATCTCATTACCATCTTCTCCTCTTCGTCTTTTTCCTCACCATATCCAACCCAGTCTTATGGGGAGGCGTATAAATAGCACTTCGTCACACTGACATTACACGTGTACATAAGGACGCATTTTTGCCTTTTCGTGTGTCATTTGTACGCCACGCAACAAAACTATGGTAACGTCCGCAGTTAGATTGAGGCAGCAAAACCACTTACTAAAAATCTCCTGACAAACATCACTAACGTAACTTACAAAATAAATCACGTGTCTCCTGGTTAAAAGCTGTGCGTTTTTTGGACCCATACACCTCAATGAGCGGTCTTTCTGGCTTTTTATTCTACGTCACTAACTCTGAACGTACAATTTTTATGCGGAGCGTTTACATTGCACTCATTACAGACTACATGGCGTACAAATGACACGTCAAAAGCAAGAAAAGCGTTTTTATTGCCCGCTAAATGCCTTGTGCATTATCGTGGCATTCATGCACCTTTTCGTGTGAACAAGCTGATGGGTGGGTCAATAAACACAGGACTTTCGCCCAGGAAACCGTGTCCAGTGTGAAACCAGAAGTCAACGTTGATTTATTTGTCACGTAACTTCCGTACTTATGTTACAGCACTTCCGGTGTTATTTTAACCCAAACAGCAGCAGCTGCAGCAGCAGAAACGCAGCCGACATGCAGCTAAAATGCAGCTGGTGTGAACACCCGACGCGTGAATGACGCAGCCGCTTCCACGCGACGCAGCCGCTGCCACGCGACGCAGCCGCCACGCGCTCCTGACGTTCCCAGTATGGATGAGGTGTCATCCTCCCTGCCTCCTCTTCTCTTTTTCTCCTCTCGTGCCTCTCTTCCCTCATTCTCAGCGCTATATCCTCTCTCTCTTCCTCCTCCCTGTTTCTTCCCTCCTTCCAGTTAGTCTCCAGCAGACCTGATCAAACAGCCTCCCAACTCTTTAACCAATCTACGCTGTCACTCCTGCGCACTCACCCCTCCTCAGGCACTGTGAGTTTTGTGTGTGCGAGTTTGAACGAGTGAGTTGGGACATGATGATGATTTAATGACACAACAAGATTGGACATCCACTTCATTTTGTTTACGAGTGTGTGTTTGTGTGTTTGTGTGTGTAAATGAGTATGCATGTTGCCAGTGTGAGCGAGTGAGATGCTTCCTGACATTTCAGCAAAGGTTAATAGAGTCCTGCTTCACACCTTCTCTCTGCACATCAGAGAGAGAAAGAGAGAGAGAGGGAGTCGGTAGGAAGACATGTGACGACAAAGAAAGATTAAAAAGAAAGAAAATCAAATGTGAGTGTAAATACACAGCCCATTAAATTCCTCCTGGTGGAATCCCACCATCTCTGTGTGTGTTTGTTTATTTCACACACGGGCCACTTATGCTGCAAAGAAGGCACACGAGCAACCTCAGATATAAGTAATATTTGCAGACGCTAATGATGATTTGAGTTTTAATAATCATATTTAAAAAACACATTTACAGTATGGGCTCAGTGGGGAAATGTTAGTAGGAAAAAGTGTGAAAAAATGATTGCAATTGAAATCGTTAGCCTTTATTTATTGTTGCATTTACTCAATATTGTTATTTCAACAGTTTCCATTAGGATCTTACAAAATTGCACCAATTTTCCTGAAGAGATTATAATAGCAATGAAATTATAACCTAATTAAAGTCCATGAATTAAAGCTGCTGAATAAAACGGTGCCTACTGACTTTTCTAAGAGGAAATCCACCTTACGCATCAGTTACAGACACAGGAAAACACCCAACAGGCCTCTTCCCAGCAGCCTGCACCTGTGGCACTCAACGACACAGCAGATCCAGTCACATTGCAGCACCAAATAGGCGCCGATATGGGGGGGAGAACGAGACTTTTTGTCCCCTCACTTTCAGGTGTTCTGCTAATAAAGTGGTAACGTCTAAGCCACGTCTAAGGTCATAGAATGTTGACGATGATGTCGACATGTCGGAACTTTATCCAATCATAATCAACCATTGTGTTGCCCTATTCAAATGAAATGAAAGTGATCCAACATCCAGCCTGTCATAGTGTAGGTAAGCCTGCCGTTTCATCATGAGCTGAAAGTATTTTTATACTTCTCAACCGGTAAGGTCCATGTAGTCTGCCGGGAGGGATTCAACTCGGCGGGTCAAGATGTCTCCTTGGCGCTGGGATGGCCATCGCATCGCGTTTCTTCTGGTGCACCGGCTCTAGGTCGGTTTGGAAAGGCTCGGGATGAAGGTGGCTCGCGGCTCCAGCTTTTAGTTCCCTGGCCTGGACTTCGCCGCTTCCCAGGGGCCTTGGAGTGCTCATTGCGGAGTGCGCCCTCTCTCTCCCTGCGGGGAGGGTCAGGGCTCCCGGCGCGACTGTCAACCGGGGTGGACTGTCCTCAGTGCGTCAGGGGTCTGCCGGGATGTCAGCAACCTACAAGTCTTGAAACACGGACCCAGTCTCGTTTACTATGCTTTGTGGGTGGGGACGTTTTGCCTTGTCATCATTCATATACAACTAATGTGTTTATGATAAAATTGTTTACTAGAGCACAGAGGTCCCTTCATTTTGCTTTTAAAGTGGACCACATTGATGCATTCATCTTTAAAACGTACAAAATGTTCTTCCGTACTAAGAAAGAAAGTAAAGAAAGAATATCTCTTCTGGTTATCTCCTTATGAGTGAACAGTCATATTGAATATTTTATTGGTATACGGGGTGGTTTTTGTTGTTTGTTGTTGTGAAAAAAAATGTTCAAAGGGTTTATGAATGCCTTCACATGGCCTGGAACCAGAAAATATGGAAATAAAAATAGAAGGGGGTATTGGAAAATGCTTGTAGGCTACTAATTACAAAACAACAGTACCACTTATAAATTTCTAATTTCACATAATTGTAGCTGATAAGTTGATGGTAATTTTGCGACCCGCACTCGTATTATATAGACCTTAGTTTTGGTTGATGAGCAAAATTGTTTCACATGTAAACAAATTGTAGACACCGGCGTCCACAAACCAGGGGACACTGCAGAAACGGGTTAATGCTATCATTAAATGAAACTTGGTCATTGTCTGTTTAAAGTGCTCAAGATCATCTGTGAGGTACAAGAAGCGCCACTCTGTATCACCACTGTACAACAGTAAGTGTACTGCGTGTTTCCTTAGTTATATATAAATATACATAGCCAACCAAAAGAAAACGGGATGTCGACAAGAATCCTTGTTTATCTAGAAATGAGCCGTTGCGACATCCGACTGATTTTGAGGGAGCGCATCACAAATGTTAAAACTTGCACCGAAATAATGGATTCAAAACTGGTTGTAGATTTGATAAAAAGCTATCAACCCCCAAAAATATAGTCAATGGAAAAATGCACCAAGGCACATCCGAGCATTTTTTTTTTCAAAGTTTTAAATTCTATATAAATTAAATACTAACTGTTACTATACAAATACAAAGTTTAGGACTTTGACTCAGGATTTTATGGTTTTAGCTGGACATGTTGGCCTTGATTTTGAACTTTATTTGGGACTTCTTCGTCTTGATTTGGGACTTGACTCAGGACTTGTTCTTGATTTTGGACTTGATTGAGAACTTGTTGTTCTTGACTTGGTACACTGACTTAGGACTTGTTGGTCTTGACATGGGACTTGATTTGGGACTTATTGGTCTTGACTTGGGACTTGACTCAGGACTTGTTGGTCCTGATGGGTTTTGATTGGGGACTTACTGGTCTTGACACTGACTCAGGACTTGTCAGTCTTGACGTGGGACTCGACTCAGGACTCGTTGGTCTTGACGAGTTTTGATTGGGGACTTGTTGGTCTCGACTTGGGACTTACTCCGAACTTGTTGGTCTTCTCTCAGGACTTCACAGTCAAGATTTGACACGTGTGACAACGCATGCAAAACAATGACTTTGTTCCACCTCTAGGAAGCATTCAGTCCTTAAACGAACTATTCCGTCATAGGTTGGAGCTTGGTTTTAATCACAGACTGACTTTTTCTGGCTATTTCTATAAAATATTGAATGCACAAGTGAAACTAAAAAAAACTTGAACTGACTTCCTCCAAGTTTTTGAGTGAAACAGCAAAATTCTTTTCAACTGCTTTCGATTGCATCATTTCGAAGTAATTAGCGCCTGTGTGGGAGGTTGAGTTATTCAATCCAGATTATTGGACAGATTTTTGTCGCTACAAAATCATTTTGGTTGCTTTCAACAGTCCATCTCTCAGCTCATTGGCAGCTTAGCAACCAAAAGTTTTCCTACCTGAGTTAGAGATTATTACATCAAACCACTAGAACAAATTGGCCGTGAAACTCTAGATTCCTTTTAATATATTTTCAGCTGGTGTCAGCTCATATATAACTCATTTGAGACCCAAGGTTACATCAGCCACTGTAACATATTACGGCATCATTTTGAGCCTTGATGCATTACTGAAAAAAGAAATAACTGATTGAACTCAGGGCTGACCCTTTTCTTTCTCTCTCTTTTTTAAAGTAGAAGCAAAATGTTCTTTACTCTTAAGAATATTATCAAATGCCAGGGGCACTGAAGTTTGGAGATATTTACCATGTATTTATGGAGTTTTGATTCTGATTACATTTGTTTTCCATGATCAGTGGATTTTGAAGTGCTTACAGGGTAGATGGGAAATGTTGACATTAGGACCACAACATCATGAAGCCTATAGTTCAGTTAGTGCTTGATGAGTTTGTTTTAAACTGATCCAGTGGATTTAAATGCTTTGCCATTGGCAAGTCAAAGCATCTCCTTTTAAACTAGTGGTCTCTTTGTGGGGGTGTTGCATTTTACAAGTGTTAATTGTTGTCCTGGTTCTACTCATTTTCAGCTGGATGGCTCAGGTTCAAGGTCAAGTCACTCAATCGGACTGATTTTTTCTCTCCGACCCTGACCTCTTTGTAGGCTAAGGGAGAGAAAAGAGAAGTTCCTGTACAGTATATATGCCCAGATTTGATCTTGACACACATAAATTAACAATATTTGCGGGCATCAATAATGTTTTCCTGCTTCCAAAATGTTGGGGTGGTTGGAGCCACTCATATTTAAAACTGATACGCACACATCCTTGTTATGGTTTGTGACAAGTTCTAGGCCATGAAATAACATACTCCAACAGAGTTACTATTTCATGTTTTATTCATCATGTCTCCAAAATGTTTGGTTCTACTGTAGAACAAAACCAGCCTAGTGGTTTGCTTGATAAGAGATTTTCTATAGGGGGAATATCATATGTTGACATGTTTGCTGCCCTCTGTGTTTGAAAGTTTCAAGCCTGACTTCACCCAGCATCCCCAAAGGGTGTGGTCAGAAGTGTGCTTTGTTGCACCTGTAACCACAACCAACAGTGATGTCACAGGGTCCTGGAGTACACCTGTACACCACTGCAGCAAGGTGAGAAGTTGAACCACTAGAGGTCAGCCAAAAGCAAGCTTCTCAGGGGATGTTAAGGTTCTCCTTAAGTTGCTAAATACCTGTCTGTTGGGTGTCTTTTCAACCACAGGGAAATGAGTTCTGCATCCATTCAAGGCTTTTTAGGAAGTACACCAGCTAGAGGTGCAAGCATACAAAACCAATGAGGCGCAGGGTATGAATTAGCCTTCAACAGATATTCTTTTTATTTTTGCCACCTCTACTTTCACTTTCACACGTGCACAGTATGTATGGATGCAGCAGTAATTACGACACTGATGCACCTGTGCCAGTGCCCTGCCAGGACCTCCATTTTTTTGGGGCTCCTCACCCAGTTGTTCCCACTTCAAATGATCCATCAGTCACTTACCTTCATCGTGCGATCATGATTGCAATAGAGCAGCATAACTGTCCAAATCAGCTTATCCTCAGAAACCTTCTCCAACTTTTTCTGATTCCTTTCTTTATGCGCTCCCAGGCCATCTGACTCTTTTCTTCTTCTTTGCAAAATTGCGAAATTTGTCAAAAACTGCCCAACGAGCTATCCTAACCTCAGCTATTCGAGATCAATGTCTAACCTTAACCATCTCGCGAGAGTTTCCCAACTCGTGGGTTACCTTCTTAGACCCCGTCTGTATACACAAAGGAAATGCTGTTTCCTCATCAGAGGGAGAAATGGAACTCAAGTATGCTTGAATTGTCGTTCAGTCAAACTTGATACCAGGTATTTTAAGTGTTGAGGGAAGCTAAAGGCCTACAATTTCAAAATGTTTGAGATCCAATACAGAAACCCTTTTGGATAGAGTTGTGTGTAGTTGGCATAATAGACACTGTACTTTTAAAAAGATTAAAAGTTGACAATAGTATATGCCATAATGTCTATTTAAAAATCCACCTCAGAACAGTGACGACAATTGGATATTTAATTCCTGATAAGTTTTAATAAACAGGGCCCGTTTATGGAGAGATGCCCATCTCCCATTGAGGCATGATAGCTGTCTGAGATTTGCAGAATACACAAAGGGAAAGCTGGAGAATGGAACTTTAAGCTGTTTAATTGGATCAGGCAACAAAGCAATTGTTTACCATTGTTGGAGCTTAAGAAGATCTGAGAGGCTGAGTTGGAGAAAGACACATGGGGGGGGGTGCAGCAGGAGGAAATTGAAAAGGGACAGAGAGGTAAGAAGTGGTGACAAACAGGTAACAAAGAGAAATTGGAGGGAGGGAGATGTTGATGACGGGGAAAGAGAACTACAAAAGGAACACTTCCACAAAAATACAGAAAAGATTTAAGAGAGACATCAACTGAGAATGAGAGAGAGGAAAGAGAGAAATGGAACCTGAGTGAATAGAATAAATACGATTGTTTCTTGTGCTCTGAGCCCCCTCAGGCGAATTAGAGCCGGCCTGGTGCAGAGAAACCTGACTGCCTCACTTTGATCTTCCCTCTAATCAGATTGGAGCTCAGGGTTTAGGGAGAAGGCGTAACACTGCATTGCCTCTTTTCTCTTTGAAAACTGTGTGTGTGTGTGTGTGTGTGTGTGTGTGTGTGTGTGATTATGCATATCGGTTTGTGTATACATGTGGCGGGGGTCATGTGTACAATACAGCTCGGTGTGTGTGTGTGTGTGTGTGTGTGTGTGCGTGTGTGTGTTACAGCGTTGTTCTGTTTGAGCATTTTTACGTGATGAATTGGAAAGGCCCCCAAAAACTATAACCGCCCCAAAGGCATGCATAATAAGAATTAAATGAATGTGTATGCAATGTAATGTTAGTTGTTTCATTGTATCAGCATTGAATTTTGTATGAACACCAAAAACACCACAGTCAATTGCTTAATGATGAAAGATGTTGGGCCCGATTCCCCCCTCCCGACAATGGTCAGCAAAGCCAAGATTTTTTGATGGTTCTAAAGATGATCTTTCCAGATTTTCCTGTGGTGTGAGGTGTGTTAAAGGGACTGTAACTTCTTACACGTATAAATCATTGCGGGTCGGTGTACCATGCGCGCCCGCGTGTCGCTATGCTGCTCAGACGAGACTCCAACACAATCTACACGGAAGCACCAAAACCTCTTGGTTGTATCTAGTGAAGCCCGTCTGTTAAACAGTGTTGGCCGCGGTCGGAGGACGCGGGGGAGACCGTAGCTTTGGTCTCCAGGGCCGGAGTCTCTGCTGTACTCTGCTCCTCTGCCTGCCTGCTTGCCTTCACTCACACACCACGCTCGTTCTCACTCTTTCGCTCCACCTCTCACGTGCATGCTGCTCACTCCACACTGCAGAAGAGTTAGTTTAGCTCTGAGAATATCTAGTGAATGTTCAGTGGACGTTTGTGCAGAAATAACTGCTGCAGCTCCTCCAGACCAACAGAGGTTTCCCGTGTCTTGTGAAGTGACGGGGCTCCGCAGAGAGAAACGTTATCGTCTCCGACCAAAACTCCGGTGTCTCCCCTGTTCCCTCCGGCCGCGGTCGGGAGGCTGAGGCAGGAAAAGCCAACACTAGGATCAGCATTGATTCATGGAGAGACCTTCGTCTGGTCAGCTAACATTACTGCCGAGCAGCTGAAATATAGAGTGATATTGTGCTTTTAGCTGACGTGTGTCGCCTCACTGCTCGTTCATGTCTCATGTAGAGCGAGCGCAAACAACAGGACGCTGACTTTCGTTTACTTAACGGCCACAGGTGTTGCACAAGACATTTCTGATTCTTACATAGAGTCCCTTTAAGACAAAATCAGTCTCAAATTCATTGTCTATGGAGCAGCTCCAGACTTTATACCCTATGACATTACAAGTTTTAGACTTACTTATCTGGTTTCTGGCTTTGAGAGAGAGACGAGCTCCTGTTCACAAATATTGAACTATACTAGGCCATGGAAATAACATGTTTGAATTTCTAATTTAGATGGTGTTCCCCTTTAAAGCTTCAGTAGGCAAACATTTTTTGGCATCACTTGGCAAAAATTCCATAATAACCTTTCAGCATATTGTAATTCAAGTGTTCTGAGAGAAAACTAGGCTTCTGCACCTCCTCATGGCTCTGTTTTCAGACTTTCTAGCCCGTGACGGAAGATCTTGACCAATCACAGGTCATTTCAGAGAGAGAGAGAGCGTTTCTATTGGCTGTGCTCATGTGGGCGGTGCTTGGTATTCCCTCAAGAGATCTCAACATGGCTGCCGGATCACAAACTTTCTCATTTTACAGCTAAACAGTACACTACAAGATGATTCTGAAAACATCTGAGGAGAGAAATAGACATTACAGTCACAGAATATTGATTCATATTTGATCAGCGCTGCCTAGTTTGACCATTTGATCGGAGTTTGGGAGCGATTGACAGCTGCCTCCGTTGAATGAACAGCCAATGACCTGTGATTGGACAAAGTCTCCCGTCACGGGCTAGATTTTTTAAGAGGAGGAGCAGAAGTCTAGTTTTCTTTCAGAACACTTGAATTACAATATGCTGAAAGGTTATTATGGAACTTTTGCCCAAAGATGTCAAAAATATTCTGCCTACTGAAGCTTTTAGTTCAACTTTAATATCAGATTGGGCTGATGGTAAACTGTGAAAAAAGTGAAGCACTGATACTTATACATTTCTCTATATAACTTAGAAAACAATGTCCAAAACGGTGTGCCCCCCTACAGTGCTGTGTATTGTTATTTAAGGAAGGTGTTGTTGTTCTGGTGTAGATACACTGCGACTTCTATATTCAAACAAAGTAAGGTAACAAACAGGGCAGCAAGAAAGGAAAGGGACTTGTTTTTGGCTACATGCTGCAGGAGTTTTGTCTGTTTCGGAAACGTAAACACAAAAAGTCCCCGTGCCGGGGTGAAACTAGATCTATCTCGCCGTGTTTTTGTCGGTTGTGCACACTTGACCGGAGTTTCAACTTTGCAGATACTTAACAGGTTTTTATCCAGAGATGAACTATTGCTTTCAGTTGAACACCTGGGCCCATCATCAACTTTAATTCCAAGAGTTTGACATGCGGCATGCTTGTATTACACAATTTCACTTGTCAGATCTCTCCGTGCCTCCTAGAAAGGGGTTTGTTCACCGCCCCAAATCCTATCTGATGATGCAAGCACAGGCCAAGTGATGGCAAGACTCATTACAGCCACAAGACCTTTAATCACTCGGTGAGATTAAAAGCTCTGAAAGCAGAGAGACTTCACTTGAACTTTACAACAAGGAAAATCCAATGTGAAGTGAATTCATACACAGTATTCAGACCCCTTCACTATTTTCACATTTTCTTGTTTCAGCGTTATGCTGAAGTGGAAACCGGATTTTAGAAATAAATTTATTAAAAAGAAGAAAAACAAACTGAAATATCACAGTCATATCACACAGGAAGGAAATGCATTCAGCTTGTTACCAAATATACACACAATGCATCTTGGTGAGAAACACTAAATGCAAACATAACTGTGTTTGACTACTCCATGGGGCACCTTTCATTAATTCCAATTAATTGCTAGCATAACCTACAGTTTCTTTTTGTCGGTGCACAGCAGGTCGGCTCAACACGCAAAAATATGAAATGTGTCTAAGCATAGAATTCAACGTATATGAAGAAGGAAGTCTCTGATAGGAATTATTCATTTATACTTACTTGAATTTAAATGAGGCAGTCCTATACAAGGAAATGTCTTCTGGAAATCAACAACTGCTTAAAGGAGCAGTGTGTAGGATTTAGTGGCATCTAGTGATGTGGTTGCAGATTGCAACCAACTGAATACCCCTCCCCTCGCCCCTCCCTTTCAGTGTGTAGAGAACCTATGGTGGCCTTCAGGTAACGTAAAACCATAGACTCTACATAAAAAGTGGACGTAGTCACAGTGACGTCACCCAGTGGATTGTGGACTGCCGTTTTGAAGCCTTGAGTTTGGCATTTTGGCCGTCGCCATGTTGGTATTTGGCCATAGCCATGCTGGTTTTTGGCCATCGCCATGTTGGTTTTTGGCTGTCGCCATGTTGGTATTTGGCTGTCGCCATGTTGGTATTTGGCCGTCGCCATGTTGGTTTTTGGCTGTCGCCATGTTGGTATTTGGCCATCGCGATGTTGGTTTTTGGCTGTCGCCATCTTGGTATTTGGCCATCGCCATGTTGGTTTTTGGCTGTCGCCATCTTGGTATTTGGCCGTCGCCATCTTGGTTTTTGGCTGTCACCATCTTGGTATTTGGCCATCGCCATGTTGGTTTTTGGCTGTCGCCATGTTGGTTTTTGGCTGACGCCATCTTGGTATTTGGCCATCAACATCTTGGTTTTTGGCTGTCGCCATGTTGGTTTTTGGCTGTCGCCATCTTGGTATTTGGCCATCGGCATGTTGGTTTTTGGCTGGCGCCATGTTGGTTTTTGGCTGTCGCCATCTTGGTATTTGGCCATCGGCATGTTGGTTTTTGGCTGACGCCATCTTGGTATTTGGCCATCAACATCTTGGTATTTGGCCATCGCCATGTTGGTTTTTGGCTGTCGCCATGTTGGTTTTTGGCTGTCGCCATCTTGGTATTTGGCCGTTGCCATGTTGGTTTTTGGCCGTCGCCATGTTGGTATTAAGCCGTCGCCATGTTGGTTTTTGTCTGCCGCCATGTTGGTATTAAGCTGTCGCCAAGTTGGTTTTTGGTCGTTGCCATGATGGTATTTAGCCGTTGCCATGTTGTTTTTTGGCTGTCGCCATCTTGGTATTTGGCCGTCGCCATGTTGGTTTATGGCCGTCACCATCTTGGTATTTGGCCATCGCCATGTTGGTTTTTGGTGATATCAACATTCAGTACAACTGAATGCTGAATAACACATGTTCAGGTGACCAAAGTGTTACAATAAACTGTCATGAACTGGAAACACACTGTGAAAGGGTTAAAACTCACGGATTACAACACGGACAACTCCCAGACAGGACAACGCCGTGGTGGTGACCTGTAAATCACAAGGTAGCCACGCCCTAAAACATCCCCTGCCTTATGGTCTATTTGACTCTAAATGGGACCATAATTTACTAAATGAACATCATGCTGTATTGAAAAAGACTTGAAACTCATGATTGAGACTATAAACTCATGTTTAAAATGTTTACTGAGGTAATAAATCAAGTGAGAAGTAGGCTCATTTTCTCATTGACTTCTATACAATCAGACTTCTTTTTGCAACCAGAGGAGTCGCCCCCTGCTGGCTGTTAGAAAGAATGCAAGTTTAAGGCCCGGTTCAGACCTCAGAGCCAGTGTTTGGTTTGTCCATTCTGGGCTACTGTAGAAACATGGCGGTGCAACACAGCAGATTCAAAGAAGACCCACTCCCTGTGTAGATATAAACGGATCATTCTAAGTTAACAAAAACACAACGATTCTTAGTTTCAGATGATTATACACTAGTGAAAACATAGTTATGGATTTTATATTCCATTTCTGCCAATAGATCCCCCTAAACCCAACACAACTATCTAATCTCAAATAATTGTCAGAGACCGTTGTCTCTATCCCTTTAACTTGTACTAAACTGCTTCAAAATTAAGCTTTAATAAAGCTTCAACATACAATATATAAAAAAATGCAGCAGTTTGCGTGCCTTGAACCCTAACCCTAGCTCAAGATCTCCGAGCAGTTATGAATGTAAACAGTCTACTTTATTCAGGTTTAGCAAAGAATGGGATTTATGCTTGAGTAACACAAAGAAAGTAAGATAAGAATATGATTAAATTATATTCTTTATGAGAAAAGCTTTATCAATCAAATTGTTTCTTTTATTATCGCACATGGAGCCCTCTCCATTAGCATATAAAGAGATGGAATCAGCATAGAATAGGTTTGTACGTTTCCGAATGGCTGTGTGTGTGTTTTATGCATTTCCTGTTTCACGTGAACTCAACACACATACAGACACACGCACGCACAAACAGAGAGTAAATTGGTCCTCACCTCCCGTATAAAGTGTGAAACACACACAGCGGCAAACACACAATAGCTGTACATATACGTGCACTCACATATTTTCAGACACACACACTCTGAGATGTTCTATCACTTTGTGACAAGGCCAATCTGTAAGCCTGACACTTTTTGATAAGTCTATGATTGATCTGTGAAGGTCTATTTCCTGCCTTCACCTGTGATAAATCACCCCTACACTGTCAGTGCGTGTGTGTGTGTGTGTGACTTAAAAGTCTCTGCAAGCATTAAAGGGGACATGTCATGAAAAACTCACGTTTTTAGTGCTTCTGAACATACATTTGGGTATCTGGAGTTCCTATCATAACACGAACGCTGCGTACGGAGGAGGTTGGGGTGGATGGGCGGTTCCAAAAACACAGGACTGTTGCCTAGGAGACGGTTGTTCGTGTTCTGTGTAAAACCACAAGTATATAACTAAGTAGTTTTTGTCACGTAACTTTCGTACTTAAGTTACGCCACTTTCGTTGTTATTTTAACCCAAACCACAATCTTTTTCTAAACCTAAGTTGTTTGTTGCCTAAGCCTAACCAAGTAAATCTTTTCCTAAGCCCAACTAAGTAGTTTTGTTGCCTAAGCCTAACTAAGTTGATTTTTTCCTAAGCCTAACTAAGTAGTTTGTTGCCTAAGCCTAACCAAGTTGATCTTTTCCTAAACCTAACTAAGTATACTGGGGGGAAAAAAGTTTGGAAACTTGTGTTGGATGGATTATTTCTCTGTTGTTACAATGCTAACTGGCATTGTATTTTACATGGTTGGAAAGCCTGTTTATATGGGATCGCCACTGGCTGCAGAATGTCATCCTGATATCTCACTGCATTGAGATGGCCTTCAATGATGACAAGCCTTGTTTTGCCAGTGAGGGAGATGCCGCCCCACACCATGACACCGCCCCCACCAAAAGCTGTTACTCCATCGGTGCAACAATCAGCATAGCGTTCTCCGCGTCGTCTCCATACATGACATGGGGGAACATGACATTCCCCCACATATTCAGGTTCCATTGTCTGTGTTGTCAACACCAGCGCAAACGGGCCTGACGGTGAAGGGCAGTCATTGCAGGCTTCCTGGTAGCCTTATGAGAATACGCTGTTTACCATTGGCAGAGCATTTTGGCAAATTTTTCTTGGGCGCTCCCCATATAATCAGCTGTGCTGCTCATCCCACAAATGCATGATCCTTACAAGTTGGACATCATTGTGAAGGTAAATAAACAGGCTTTCCAACGACGTAAAATACAATGCCAATTAGCATTGTAACAACAGAGAAATAATCCACCAAACACAAGTTTCCGAACTTTTTTTACCCAGTTTAGTTTGTTGCCTAAGCCTAACCAAGTCAATCTTTTCCTAAACCTAACTAAGTAGTTTGTTACTTTAGCCTAACTAAGTTGATTTATTCCTAGACCTTACTAAGTCATTTCATTTTGAAAGGACTGGAGCGGAAATCGACATGTGTGTCACGTGTTGCTGGACATTCCTAGGAAAACGCACGAAAAATATTTTTGAAAGTCGTGCTGAGCGTCGAAAAAGGGAAATTTGTGTCTATGTACACGAATCACAGAAATTCAATTCCGTGACTATTTCCTGAACTGCCGTGAGACTGTGTTGGATTCAACAAGACATTCAAATGTGGCTCCCCTTCCTATGTCACATGCAAGCTCATTAGAATATACCGCCAACATCTTGAGAACTACCTTTGCAAAGGTGCTCCATATTTTTCTCACAAGCCAATCACAGCAGACTGGGCTTTTTCAGGGGGGGTCTCTTAAAGAGACAGGCACTAAAACGGAGCGTTTCAGACGGAGGCTGAATACAGGTATATTGAGACACACAGTATGAGAAAAATAAAGGGTTTTTTTTGTTTTTGTTTTACATTAAAGCATGTAAACATGTTCTAGTAGAAACCCAACATACAAGTATGAACCTGGAAATTGAGCATGACATGTCCCCTTTAATGCCACCTGGAGAGTGAATCTACAGTGTGTATTTCTCCACATTGCTAACATCTAAAGTATACAGGTATATGTCGTAAATTCAGTTTATGCCACTGTTTTCCATCCACGTAGTAAGTTAGTTTTTTATTTTTTTTGTAATGCCAAACATTTGGCCCATCCCACATTGGATTACAAGATACCAAACACATGCTCCTGGCTCCCTGCTCTGCTCATCATACTCACCTGTCCATAATCATCTCATCAGGCTCACCTGCCCCTCATCAGCTCATCAACCTGCAGTATATATCTACCCCGGCTCCTCAACCACACCTCGCCAGATTACTGTCTCAACCTCTGTGGTAGATACAATTCAAGCCAACACTTGGAATTAGTCTCCCCTGTCTCTCCTGTGCTTTAGGATCATCGCTCACCTGATTGCCTTACATCTCCCTGCTTGTCTGCCAGTAACCACCTAGATTCCAAGTCACCTCTGCTCGCCACGCTCTTCCCCCATTCCATGCTTCCATCAGTCCCGTCTCTATTATCTGCAAAATAGCAACTTTTTCACCACCACCACCAGTCTGTGTCCTTGGTTTGAGTTTAGGACCGGCTTAAAGCAGCAGTGGGTAGAATTGGAGCAAATATGATTAAAAAAAAATAATTCTTATAAAACAGTCACTATATCCTGACAGTAATGCATGAGACAGGTAATCTGAAAAAAAATCCTCTGTCCTCCGGTGCTCCTAACGGCATCTGCAAGATTTCACAGACGGGAGGGAAACGACCAATCAGAGCCGAGCTCGAGCCTCGCCGTCTCCGAGCAGCTGTCAATCACTCGCGAACTCCGGTCAAACTAGGCAGCGCTGATCAAATATTAATCAATATTCTGTTACTGTAATTCCTATATCTCGCCTCAAATGTTTTCAGAAACATCTTGTGTACTGTTGATAATCAGCTGTGCTGCTCAATCCACAAATGCATGATCCTTATAAGTTGGACATCACTGTGAAGGTAAATAAACAGACTTTCCAAAGATGTAAAATACAATGCCAATTAGCATTGTAACAACAGAAATAATCGACCAAACACAAATCTCCAAACCTTTTTTTCCGAGTTAAATTTTTTACATTAATTTTACACGGCTATTGTGTGATATGTTTGTCCACGTCCATCAAATCACAACTTTTTAGATCATACAGCATAACATTATTAGTACAAAAGTGTTGTCACACCTATTTTTACTGTATGAATACAATACAAAAGTACCACTTTTACAAACTTTCAGGACATCCCTTTGTTTGTTAGTGTATTTATATGTAGCCTGTACAGAAGTACTAGATCAAAAGTCTTGTGTAATGGTGCTACCAGACCAATCCAAGTCATTTTCATTCTGAATATTCTTCCTCCTTGTTAATACTGTCTGCTCCATCCCCCTCCATCTGCCCATCCATCTGTTCTGATGAAATGAAATTACGAGAGATCTTCTACAAGCATATTTCCGGCCTTCAACTATGATACATTATCTCCTTGCCAAGCCCTCTGATCAGCCAAGGTGGGACGGTTAGGCCTCAGATGCTACACAGAACACTGAAGACATAGCACCACCTGTCTCATATGGAGTTCCCTCCTCCTCCTTCTCTTTCTACTTTTCTAATTATACTGTATAGCCTACCTTGTTTCACATCTGCCTTCAAGCTTCAGTTGGTAACTTTTATATATTTGCTGAAACTGTCACTATATTCTGACAGTAGTAAATGAGATTGATAATCAGTGAAAAATCAGGTTCCTCCGGCTCTTCCCTGACTGCTTCCCATTTGACATAACAGACAAAACAGAAGTCCCACCGTAGATACCTAGGTTTTGATTTATAGTTCAACATCAAAATTGTTATAACGCATGTTGTTTTGCTTATCTATGAATAGCAGAAGGTTTGTAGTCAAGATGACATTGCTAGATGGGTGTTACTGTAGGAGAAAGACAATTTAGGGTGCTTTCACAACTAACCTTTATTTTTATCTCTCTCTTTCACTCTGACTGTAATTGTTCTCAGTCTTCAGTCCAACAAAGTCAACATTTTTTGAAAAAAATATGGATGTAATCATTTCCAAAATTCACAACATGCTTCCATCCAACGAAAATACTCTGCTTTAATCTGTATTTGTTGGTGTTTAGCCTTTCAAAAACAACATTTGGGGTCAAAAACAAAAAAGGGAGGCACGCACACTAACGGGGCGGTCTAGCAGCAATCAACAGCACCATAAATCTGAATGAATTATACTGTGGTGCTCATGGTTTCCTTAAAACGAACTGGACACTTGAATTGTGGAGAATCAAACTGATCTAACGATGTGTAGCATGTTCATATTGACAAAGGTTACCCGGCGTTTAATTGAGACCTGCGTTTATTTGTCAAAATGTGTCGCCACACCCGGTGAGTAAAAGGGACTTGGTGTCTAATTGGGGCTCGGCTTTTAATTGTTTTAATTGTTTAAAGATTTACGGTAAGTTGTTTGGTTGCCTAAACCTAACTGCGGCCGTTACCGTAGTTTTGTTGCCGAAACATAACCATGACCGTTTGACGGTAACGCCGTGACGTTAACTGTGACGCGCTAAGCCGTTTCACAGCGTTAACCACATGCCACATGTGTTGTCATGACACGGGAATGTCCTCAAAATGCTATTTATACACCTTCCCATGACATTTGGTTGCTATGCCGTAACATACGACCATAAATTAAGCTTTACCTACGTTCTTTTTGGTCTCCATAGAACAGCTTCCTGGTCTCAGTGACGGGGAGACTCAGGATGTGTCATTAAACCAGGAGACAAGGTTTTGGATGTACTGATACTGGACTGGATAGGAAACCAATGTCAAGTCAATTTTATTTGTATAGCCCAAAATCACAAATCACAAATCTGCCTCAGGGGGCTTTACAATCTGTGCAGGATACGACACCCTCTGTCCTTTACAGTATGACCCTCTCATCGGATAAGGAAAAACGTAACCAAAAAAAAAAACTTTTAACGGGGAAAAAAATGTTAGAAACCTCAGGAAGAGCAACAGAGGAGGGATCCCCCTTCCAGGATGGACAGACGTGCAATAGATGTCGTGTGAACAGAGTAACAACATAATGAAAATACAACTAGACAATTCATATGACAAAGAATTATACGTATAATGTGAACATATATGAGAAAGTGGATCCAGGAGGATGTCAAGCAGCTTCCCGGCGTCGCCAAACAGATAGAGCCAGAGCAACACGACCTCCTCTCCAGACCAACCAGATAGAGCCAGAGCAACACAACCTCCTCTCCACACCAAGCAGATAGAGCCAGAGCAACAAAACCTCCTCTCCACGCCAAACAGATAGAGACAGAGCAACACAACCTCCTCTCCACGCCAAACAGGTAGAGCCAGAGCAACACGACCTCCTCTCCATGCCAACCAGATGGAGCCCGAGCAACACAACCTCCTCTCCACGCCGGATAGATAGAGCCAAGGCAACACGACTTCCTCCCCATGCCAGATGTGCCTGTAACGACGGCTCGCCGTTACTGGAGTAATTATAGTATGTTTAACTATAATTACTATACATAATGGGTTATTGAATACACTTAATGATACATGTTGTTAAATGAACACACGGATTTATTTATTAATTAATTAATTTATTGTTGATATATATATATTGTGAGGCTGGCGTACAGGGTGTTTTGCAGCGGGGGCGCGGGGCACTTCCTCCTCCTCGTTCTCCTGGAAAACACCAAAATACGTATTAAAATACACATCTAATTATACCCCAGTAGTGAGGAAGGTAATGTAGATTAAAGATTATAGCTTGACATATATTAACATTAAAACGGTCAATAACATGCATAACTTACCTCTGCCTGTTTCCGTTTCCCAAGGTGTGCGGGTAAAAGAGATCCCC
>CAKAKR010058884.1:2483-17357 GCA_916700685.1 Adelosebastes latens
AGAGAAGAAGAAGAAGAGGAGATGATGATGTTTCTGATCACCGTTTGGATTCTCCTGTTTGTAGAAAGTCTTCAGCATCTCTACGGCTTCTTCTGCTCGGTGACCTGAAACACACTGAACACACACACATGTTAATACACACTTATATATACTGTTTATATACAGTTATATATACTGTTTATATACAGTTATATATACTGTTTATATACAGTTATATATACTGTTTATATACAGTTATATATACACCATAAGGCATTTAGAGCATTAATCTGCAGCCTCCACTCTTCTGAGAAAAGTTCCACAAACACATCAGACACTCCCCGAGGACGAGACACACACAGATAAACGTCAGTCAGACGAACATGAAGAGACACCGGGGGGGGGGGGGGACAGACAGAGACCTTGAACGTGGTCCCAGTCTGAGGAAGGTCTGCAGAGGAAACGTCCAGAACTGAACCGCAGCCTCCGAACCGCTCGTTCCTGCAGCCGTACACGACCACGGGGATGTCTGACCGCCGAGGTGAAGGAAAAACGTCCGTTTAACTCAATGAAAACCGTCCTATTCTTCTTCTTCTTCTTCTTCTATTCTCACACCGACTAAAACCATGACGACCTCATTTCATCCTGCTGATATTGAATCTATCTGGTCTTTTTCTCTGGTGTCATCGTTTGGAAACTTCTCTTTAAAGAACAGAAACTGTCTGATTCAGATTGTGAAATGGTCTAGTAGTCGGCTGATTCATTGCTTATTTATTTATTTATTCATATTTATTCATTGTATTTTAGTGGTTTTAGTGATCACTGGAACCTTGAGCATTTTTTACCATGTTTGTCTACAGAAGGGGTCAGTAACCTGCGTCTCTTCAGCTCCTCTCTAGTGGCTCTCTGTGGAGGTTTAAACATGGAAATGAATAACTGTTCTTTGTTTACATTTTCATGTTTATTTATCATTGTTGTAGGTCTATGGTACGACGGTACGACGGAGTATTAGGACCACATTGAGGAGAAAAATAAATCTGAGATTTAGAGAATAAAGTCAGAATATTATAAAGTAGTAATTTTACGTGTTATTTAATTTTTGATCTTAAGTTATGACTTTATTCTCGTAATATTACGACTTTTTTCTCGTAATATTCTGACGTTATTGTGTAAATCTCATGTTTTTTCCCTCAATGTGGCCCTAATACTCCGTAGTACATTGTCTCTTTGGCCCTCACTGCATTAGACTTATATACTATATACTTAGACTATAAACTGTGTTACCTTCATCACAATGATCACATGTTTTGTGGCTCCAGACAGATTATTATTTTGCCTAAATGGTTCTTTTGATAGTAAAGGTTGCTGAGCCCTGCTCTATTGTCTGTGTCTGTAAAATGTGAGTCACGATGGACACGTTGTCTTTTTACTGCAAACCACATTTACCTTCAGTATGTGTACAAATAAATAACCTGAACCTGATATCTCTCACACACACACACACACATAGAGAGAGGTTGGGGGGGTGGAGGATACTGAGCAGGCGCAGGGCTGCAGCACACATGATGCACGGCTCCACGGTGACGTACAGCGCCGTTCGCTTGCACACACTGCTCACATCCAGGTTGCTGCGGCGACACCAGTCCAGGAGCTGATCCAGGGCCACCATCTCAGCGTGGCGAGTGGCCTAATACACACACACACACACACACACACACAAATACACACACACACACACACACAAATACACACACACACACACGGATAAACTTAATGCCAAACTCCCTTCTGATAATGAAGGTTTGAAGAGGTGCAGATTGTAACGGTGTATTTGGAGGATAAAATGTCTGCACTATTCAGAAATATTGATTAGTGATAACCTGTAATTAAATGTGCTATAATAATATAAACATAATAGCTTTGCCCCAAATAGTCTAAATATGAAGTAAACAACAATAAACAACAGAGATGTTTCTCTTTGCTGGTCTGCATGTTTGATAAACTGACAGATTTCTGCATGGAGCTCAGTCTCAGTCTCTGATAAGAGAAACAGGAAACCAGCTGGAGCACATTGTATGTTTTCATATTTCCTACGTTTTTGGTCTCGTTGACTTCGTTCCTCCCTTTCCCCACGACCTCATCGCTGTAGACCATCAGACATCCGACCGGCACCTCTCCGTTCTCCAGAGCTTCTTTAGCCTGCAGAGATACGTTTACAGCAGGTCAACACGCAGCAGCTACACACAGACGGTCACATGGTGTTAAACAGAAACACACTACACACACACTGATACTGATCCATACCTTTATGGAGATTCAACTAACTAATTATTTTCATGAGCAATTTAATTTGTCAATTACCTTTTCAAATTTATTTATTTATTGCTTTTATTTATGTTTGTTTTCATATTCTTAAAATACATTTTTCTGTCCTTTTTTTTGTTTTTACATTCTGTTTTTGCACTGTAACACTTTATTATTATTATTATTATTATGAATAATAATAATAATATCTGTTAATTACTTTTTTATTTATTTATTTATTGTTTATTTGTTTGTTTTCATATTCTTAAAATTAATTTTCTGTCCTTTTTTGTGTTTTTGCGTACATTCTGTTTTTGCACTGTAACACTATTAATAATAATAATAATAATAATAATACATAATAAATAATATTATCTGTCAATTACTTTTTACATTTATTGATTAATATGTTTGCCTATAAAACAAAAAAAACATAAAATACAACAAAATGAATACCACAATAATTACAAGTCAACTTTATAATTATACAAAATATTCTTTGATGACCAGAATTTATCCAATCTATATTTAAAAGAGTTATAAGAATGCTTATTTATCATTTGTGTCAGTCATCATTATTTCTGGATGTATTCAGGAGGCATCTTTAGACTTGGGAAGCTGAAAGTTCAATATCATATTAGTTAAAACATGCTGCAGAACTCCTGAGAAATTACCTCTAATTAATAAGAGACATGACATTCCTGTCATACATTAAATATATAACGTTATTTATAAAGTTAATTTCAACAATTATATAAAACTGTGAATCTTTAAAACAACTGAGTTTCATTCTTCACCATGTTAAAGGCGCTGCTCATCCACCTCTCTACCTCTTCATCACTCAGACAGAAACCCTCATCATCTTCACCAGCCTCCTCTGTTCCCATGGCAACTGTTACTACTCTACGTAATAAAGGTCATACTATTCACATATGATGAGTTTATTGCGTATTTCTTCGCTCTTTAGTTAAATTCCGTCGGTTGTAGTTCACCATGCCGTCCACCTGCACCGGAGGGGGAAGATAATATTGGACGGACCAGTTCCGTTCCAGACGCGACCAATCAGACAGCTCCGCTCATCCTCACGTTCATGATGACGTCATCGATACGTCAAGCTCACTACAGTTGACTGGATGTAAAACCGGAAATGAAGGGATTTTACATATAAAATAAAAGCTTAAATTTATTATGTCTTTTGTTTCCATTAAGTTTTAAGGTTTGACAGACTCAGAGGTGATTTTTGAGTCAGGTTCCTTCGTCAGATATATCATAAATTGAACTATCCTCATTCCCAATATAACATTTTTCTATTTACACTCTAATTTAAAACTCATATTACACTGTTATTATACATATTGTATATATATTTCTGTATTTATATACATGTATACGTAACTATATATATGCCTTGTAAATATATTTTAGCTTTCCTTTATATTTCTTCCTTTAATGCCACTTTTATATTTATTTTAAATATTTTATTTTAATATATGTATCTATTTTCTGAGTGTGTAGCATGGAGGGGATACAACTACATTTAATTGTGCAATCCTGTATTGTATTATGACAATAATAAACCCTTGAATCCTTGAAAATAAATAGCTTTACCCAAAGTATATAATAGAGTCTCATAGACCAGAGCAAGACATCGTGCTCCTGTCATGAAAAAGTTTAATTTTAACATCCCCTAATTTCCTTTACATGGCTGCTGTAATATTACCAACATGTCATGTCAAGATGACCATATGCACTAAACACATTGAAATTATCACTTTCCATTAGCCTGAGAAATGTATGTCACAAATTTGGTTATTTTTAGATATATTTATCGTAGTATTATTTTTATCTTAATTATTATTTTTGTGCAAAATGTTAATGTTTTTCACATTATCACACTGCGTTTACTATCTTTTATTACTTTTTGTTATTATATATGTTTTATTATATATAAAATATTATTATTATTATTATTATTATCACAGAAACACTGTTTCTAATACATAGTTTGTCCACCAGTGAGCACTAACAAGTTTATTTTTATGTCACAATTTTAAATAACAAAATGTAAATGGTTCTAATCAAAATCTTTACATTATGTCTTTTACTTTAAGTAAAAAATATAATGTTGGCCAATCTGACTCTCTCTCTGCCCACCCTGAGCCCAGTTCTGCTCCAGGTTTCTTCCCACTAAACAGGGAGTTGTTCCTGGCCACAACGCGCTTGGTGGATCTTGTTGGGTCTCTAAACTATGGTGTACGGTCTAAGACCTGCTCTATATATAAAGCGTCTTGAGATAACTTCTGTTGTGATTTGACGCTATATAAAAATAAATTGAATTGAAAATTGTATTGAATATATGGTTATCAGATTTTTTTAAAAATGTCAAATATTAATGTAAGAACATGTCTAAAAGAAATGACCTCATAAAGGCATAACAAAATAAAACAGTTTGTCGTCACATTATGTGCTAGAGCTCAATTCGTGTTTTATTTTGAAATCACACACCGGAAGTAGTGCTGTTTACTATTCAATCCGCCGCTTCACCGACGGACTTTGGCTCTTCTGACAGTTAGCATCATGGTTAGCATCGTGTTAGCATGGTTAGCATCATGTTAGCATGGTTAGCATGTTAGCTCGGAGCTGCTAACTAGCCGACAGTCTTCATCATCATGTCTCCGTAGAGAGTTAATAGTTGTTGTGTTTTATAGTTAGTGAACCTTCAACAGTTCCATCATGTTTTCATCCGTCTGGAACTTTGTTAAACGACACAAACGGAAGTTTATCTTCACCGGAGCGCTGACTGCAGGTAACCAACTGTTAACTACTGCTCTCAGAGCTAACAGAGAGCTAACTGCTAGCATGAGAACTTCTCTCTAAGCTCCTTAAATACGAGAATGAAACATGTTAATATTAAATATAAATAAACCTGATGACTACTGGTGAGTATTTGTGACTTATGTCATGAGGCTTTATGGGAACTGCAGGTTGTCTTATTACATTATTAATTATTTAGTAATAATTATAATTAATCAAGTACAACATCTGTATTTTTCAGTAACTTTAGGAATTGAAAATCATTGAAAGTTTGAAATTTGTTAAATTAATACGATTTTTGAGAGTTTTTGTACATTAAATGATTTTTGTCTTTTAGAGTAAAACATTTGGAATAATTCATTAATAGTTTTATAATTAATAAATACAGTAGGAGAGTTTATTTGGGTTTCAAGGCTAAATAAAAAAAATAAAAGAGAAACACATTAGAAGTGTGATTATTTTCCTTTCATTATAATGATCAAATTTAAATACACAATTTAAAAGTAATACTGTTGGCAGCATATTTTCCAAAATATAAATTATATATATTTTTGAACACTTAATCAGTCATTCACTGTCAATAACTCTCTAACACCAAATATCCACTGCTGCAGTTGTAGATTATAATTTACAGTCTTTAATGCACATTTTTTGTAGTATGTACATATCATCTGTCACTTTATGTACATGTTGTAATATGTACATATTTGTCACTGTAAATATAAATCACGCTGTAAATACAGTATATAGACATGTACATAATGTATATAATCATCCAGTTCATGTATATCCATTCAGTATTTATTATTATATATTAATAATTAATAAAAATTAATATTAGTATATATTATTTATATTTATTATTTATTTATTTATTTGCACTATTTGTATTGTTTAATACTTCCAGAACACTTGACTTGTATATAGACATTATTCTAGTCTGTGTAAATACATCGAGAGAGTTGCATAAAACCGGAGTTAAATTCCATGTATGAATGTAAATACATGGAATAATAAACCTGATTCTGATATAAAGTTGTGCTCTAGCCAAGTCAAATGGCAGATGACTCTACTCAGTTCAGCCACATCTTAAAGAGGCATTGAGGGTTGATTTTGTTTTTATTATTGTATGTATTCTGGGGCGTTAGTAGCTCAGTCCATTGGGACTTGGCTTGGGAACCGGATGGGTTAAATGCAGAATCTAAATTTCACAGTGTGCTGTGCTATGTACAATGTGTGACAATAAAGGTTGATTTACATTTTACATTATTTATATTATTATATTTATTTATGTTCTGTGCTTGATATTAGTTATTAATACTTCTTCTTCGTTGGTGATCCCCAGGAGTGTACTTCCTGGGTAGATATGCCCAGAAGAAGATCAGGGACATCCAGGAGAAGGAGGCGACCGAGTACCTCGCTCAGGCCAGACGACAGTTCCACTTTGAAAGCAACCAGAGGACGTGCAACATGACCGGTAAAGACTTTACTCTGCTGAATAATAAGACTTTTGGGTGCTACGCACGTCTTCTTTTTTTCATATTATCAGGATCGGCTCTAAACAATGTAAAGTTGATCTTAGACGTTCTTTGTTCTGACTCTTTGCTCTGTGTGTGTGTTTCAGTGTTGTCCATGCTGCCTCCACTGAGAGAAGCCATCGCCTGTCAACTGAACTCAGAGAGCCTCACCGCACTCCTCAAGGCCAAGTGAGTAGACGTGTATTTTACTGTTAGATTCAATAGATTAAAACAATTCCTCATCCACTTGTACTACACATTCTTGTGCCACTTTGTCACCATCTTTAGATGTTTTTGTTGTACTAAACATGTTGAAGTGTTACTTTACTGTATGTAGTGAAACAGAAAGTGTGCTGTAAAACGCAGCGTTGTCCGCAGTCTTGATGATGTGAAACATAAACAGTAATGCATCTTTTTCTTCTTCCCCATCGTCTCACAGACCGGCCAACAAGCTGGAAATCTGGGAAGATTTAAAGATCCTCAGTGAGTTCACGCTGTTAGTTGTAACAAATCAGTTGTAAATAATCCCAGGAAAATATTTTACTGCACAAAAACAGATTTTTTAGCTTTTCACACACAGATTTGAGATCTAATATTTGATCCCAAACGTGTGTGGTCTTGTTCAGGTTTCACCCGCACCATCGTGGCGGTGTACAGCACCTGCATGCTGGTGGTTCTACTGAGAGTCCAGTTGAACATCATCGGAGGATACCTGTACCTGGACAACTCTGTGGGCAAGAACACCATGGTGAGGAACTCAATATTCAGGAGCTTCTTTCACTTCTACAACCTGTAAGATCACAGCATTAACTTGAACACTGTCAGTTTCTGCTGTTCACATTATTACAGTTAACTTTAAATACAAACCAATTTTTGTTTATGTAAATATTTGACATGAGACTTCCACTTCCTGGATCCAATCGTTGCAGCTGTAGCAACAAACTATTCCTGTTTCTCAAACTACTCGTCCAGGATGAGGTCACCTTAAAATCTGTGTTATTTTTTTAAGAAGTTATATTGTTTATTTCATGATGTCCTTAAAGTTTGAGTGTTTCAAAGGAAGCTTCAGTTCAGAGTTTCAGTTGTAGGAGAACTCAAGACTTTCATTTGTTTCCCTCCCAGACTCCTCTGGCTCCCCCGGACGTCCAGCAGCAGTACCTGTCCAGTATCCAACATCTACTGGGAGACGGTAGGATGGAAACACACACCAAGATCTCATCCTTGTTTATGTCAGTCTGACAGTCCAACCTTCACCTCTGTCTTTCTGTCTGTCTTTCTGTCTCCAGGTTTGACAGAGTTGATGATGGTAGTGAAGAAAGCTGTACAGAACTCTCTGGGAGGGTGAGTGTCTGTAACTAAAGATCATTTGCATTATCATATTTTTGGTTAATTGTTTAGACAATAAAATATCAGATTATAAGTCCTGTCTAGAAAGTAACCTCCAAGTTGTGACGTGACAGGTCGTCAGGCAACGAGTCTCACAAGAGTTTTTGCACATTTTCGCAACTTAGAGGCTACCCTTTGTCGTGGTAACTTAAAATCGGTTTGTAGTGGCCATTTGTCGGAAAAATCTAACTTAAATCAAAGTGCCACTGAAGACAAAATAGTCCCTGCAGAATGTCTGTTTCTGATGATTTATTTATCCAAAAGCAGGCAAACGAAGCACAAAGAAGACATGGATGTCGCTGCTTCTCTTGTTCTGGTAAACATCCACAGGCCCACGCAGGTGCATGCTGGTCTAATACCTGCCTACTATACCTACCTATATAACAAATAACTAGCAAAAGAAAACGCTATCAAAATCAAATCTAAATAAATAAAAATCTAGAATAATCAATACTTATTATTAATAAAACAACATCTAATAACTAACAACAAATAAATACACAGTTGCTGTCTAAAGTGATGAGAAAGAAGCAACAAACAATATTAGTCTGTCAATTCTTCTAAAGATCTCAGATTACCTTTAATACCATCATTCCCATAACACCTTCTAAACACGGCTGTTATTGTAATAAACTAAATAATGAAAATTCAAATATTGTTAGTAAACTGAAACTAAATAAATCTGTATCCTTGAAGAAAAAGTAAACTGAAACGATATTGCCTGGTTTAAATAAACAAAAGAATAAATACGTAAATCCATTTCAGTTTGAGTTTTTAAGACGTTATATCTTGCCCCAACAAAAATAAACTAAACTAAACCTTGAGAAACTGAAACTAACAAACACACCTAAAATGAACTAAAACTAAAATGAAATTGAAAAGTCAAAACTAAAATAAAATTAAAAAAAAGTTGAAAATGTAAAACTCTTATAACGTTGGTTCCCGGAGCGCCACGAGACATTTGCAAAACAAAACAACCCAAATATTCAGTTCGGTCACGTCTCTGAGGCTTGAATCAGAAGACGTTGTTTCTTGCTGAATAAAGTGACTAATGAATGAATGAATGTCTGATTTGCAGCGTGTCCCTGAAGCAGAGTCTGTCTCTGCTGGAGCTGGAGCAGCAGATGAGCTGGATCAGGGCGGAGGTGGAGGCCGGCTCTGAGCGGACCATGTCCTGGTACATGCTGGCTGACGACGAGAACGCGCTCGCTGACCAGGTCGCTCACTGAACACGCCGAGAGAGAGGATGAATGAAACACAGCTGTACTTGCTGATATAAAACATCTGGCTGTTTAACTAACAGCATCTCTTTTTCGTCCTCTGCAGGCATGTGGGCTGACTGAAAACGATGTTGTCACCATCAGACTGTTGAACGAGACCAGAGACATGCTGGACAGGTAAACGCTGCACCTGTGTTTGTGTGTGTGTGTGTGTACACAGCTGTAGACGTGTGTGATTCTGATGTGTGTGTTTGCTCCTCCAGTCCAGACTTCACCACCGTCCTGAACGCCAGTTTCAACCGCGGTTTCTCTCGTCTTCTTGACAACCTGGCCGAGTTCTTCTGCCCACCTCCCTGTGACTCCGCCCCCAGCTCTGCACCCGATAGGTCGGCTGCTCCACTGACTAAAATGTTGTTTTTCTACGGATACATCATGAGTTTATTATTAGCTTTTATCACTGTTGACACACTACAGCAACTAACATAAGTACATTAATGTTTCCTGCTCATTTGAGTTTATTTTTTTGTGATTTTGTAACTGAGAGATTGTCATTTAACTCCTGTGTTTGTGTTTGTGTTTGTGTTTGTTTGTGTCCAGTCTGTCTGCAGTCAGTCTGCCGCTGGCGAAGATCATCCCCATCGTCAACGGTCAGATCAACACCATCTGCAGCGAGACTCCCAGCCACTTCGTCCAGGTGAAACCAGCTGCAGGCTCACAGCATCATATAGATTACATTACTTCAGAATGAGACGCTGGCTTTCACGTACTATTACCATTTGTTTTGCATTAAAAGACGGTAAAATACTCAACCAATCAAATATTAAAGCCAAGTACACTTACCGATCCGCTGGTCAGCTATCAGGTTTAGGCAAACAGATGTCAACAGCTCAGGCTGCACAGATTGGCTCAGTTATCTGGAAACAAAGTCCAAACTCTGCCTTTTGTTTGACTTTTTCTTGACTGTTTGCTGAGTGATAATCAAACACATGTTCCCAACAGTAATTCAGTTTCAGTCTTTAAAGGTCCCATATTGTAAAAAGTGACATTTTCATATCTTTTATATTATAAAGCAGGTTTAAGTTCTATATAAATCCTGTTAAACTATCAAATATCAAATTAAATATAAAACACATTTTAAAGCACAGAACCAGCAAACAGAATACATATCACCGTCTTTACTTCTCTGTATATCATGTCTCTAACTTCCTGTCTGTCTCTCAGGACCTGCTGATGAACGACCAGGTGAAGGAGTTTGCGGCCAACGTCTACGAGACCTTCAGTGCACCTCAGGAGCTGCAGAAATAATCAACCGAGCATGAAGAGGAAGAGGAGGAGGAAGAGGAGGAATCGAGAGGGATGAAAACAGAAATGATTGAAGCCCTGGACTGTTCATCCCTCCTTCCTCTCTGTGAGACACTCTTCTCCTCCACATCCTGCAGACTTTAGTCTCTGTGACGATGAAGATTCATGACAGAAATATCCACGGTGACGCAGCAGTGGGAGCGTCGGTGTGCTTCCTGTGAACGGTGCCGTTATGGATTATTCAACTGGTGCAGGAAGACTTGCACTGGGGTTGTAGTCACAGCAGAGCCTGTGGTTAACCCTCGGACCACTGCATCTTGGGAAATGGAGTCTTATTTAACCTGGTGATGTGGTTTTAATTACCCTGAGAGGAAGGAAACACACACACTGAGACTATGTGGGGAAGGATCGGTCACTACTGTTCTCCACTTTATCAAACAAGAAGAAACATCGTCAGTTTATTACATTAATATTACAGATTTTAGGATGATGTTCTATCAGCAGAGGTGAGTGTTTTATGTCTGTCCTCGTTTCCAGCTGTTCGGTCGGCATCTTGGCTCTTTGTTTTGATATCAGAAGGGTTTTCCTTTATTCCTTTTCTTGTTTCTTTTTCACAACTTAACCAGGTGTTAGAGGGATGTGATGGACCGATGGGGGCTGATCCCTATATGATGATTTTCTAATATTTAGGGTTTTAAATTTGACCGTTTTTCTTGTCCTGGTGGAGAAAATCTGCAGCAGCTTGGAGGTAATTTGGAATATTACAGTCCTTCAAA
The DNA here is from genome assembly GCA_916700685.1 of Adelosebastes latens. Lineage (NCBI taxonomy): Eukaryota > Metazoa > Chordata > Actinopteri > Perciformes > Sebastidae > Adelosebastes > Adelosebastes latens. The sequence continues at coordinate 13,782 of CAKAKR010058884.1, forward strand.
AAAAGATTATCAAAGAGTGAGAAGATGATCAAAATGTCGTAGTGGCATTGATTTAATCCTAATTAACGGGGCGCGATGTCAGAATGAGAAATAGCATGTTAACAGTGACACCTGTGGCGTTAAGTCAACGACAGTCAGCGTCCTGTTGCTCGCGCCCGATGTTTTTTTTTCTGTGCTTCCGTGGAGTCTGAGTTGTGGTGGCAGCTGGTCGTTTGTTGGCGTCAGCGGACTCCTTTTCTTACCAAATGTTAGCTGTGGTTGCACGCTGTTAGCCCTGTAACTGGAGCTGAAAATAAAGGCACTCGCGAGCGTGCACGACGTCACATCCGTTGGATTTTGCCGGAAAAAACGTCCCACATTCTTCACATGAAAATCATTCTACAGGCTGAGAGAGGAAACCCAGAAAGTTGTGGAAGGTCTCATTGTTTAGGTTACTCTACAACCTGTTCACACATTTAATACGGTCCCCTTAAATATGTCCTCAAAACAGCATCTTATCAGATGTGGATGACTTTCAGTGGTCAATAAAACACCTTTACTAACAGACTCACATCAGTCCGACTGCAGTTTTGTGTAGTTGCTGTTTTTCCATCCAAAAGACAAACACGCAGCAGTTCACCTCTTTTGGTGCAAAAGAATCCTATTTTTCCGATGTAGTTTCCTTTTTTATCCAGAAGGTGTCGCTGTTCTTCAGCTGATGTAAGAATCTGTCTGCATCGTCCTCCTCTGTCTTTACATGAAGGGCTTCATTACAACACTGTTCTCTCTTGTTTTTAAGTCCAGTTAAATGTTCTATCCTGGACAGTGTTGGTATTACATCCTTGTTTGCATCCTAAAATAGCCAAAGTTTCACTTTAAGAGCCACAATCTTTTTGGTATTTGTCTCATTAATGAGCAGATATTGACACATTCCTCCTGTTTCTTTCTGTTTTACACTGACTGTTTTGGACTACTGGCAACGCTGAACTGATTTCAGACTCTTCTGTGTGTAAATTATAAGACTGTTATCCAAAGCCAAGAAAGGAAAACCAGTTGGTTCTCAGTGCTGCATGTTTCCCAACTCTTCCCAGGTGAGATTAGCTCCTCAGATCAGGTGAGTTCAGCTCAACGAGAACTCGTTAACGCACCTGAACTCATCATGTTCTACTAGCAGAGCAGGGAGAGGAGGGAAATACGCAGCACTTCATACACTACTTTATGAACTTACAGGTTCTTTTTATCATCAATACAGCTGGAATATGATTATTTTCTCCATTAATCGATTAGTTGTTTGGTCTGTAAAATTGTGAAAAATATCGATCAGTGTTTCTTAAAGCCCGAGACGACGTCCTCAAACGTCTTGTTTTGTCCACAACTCAAAGATATTCAGTTTACTGTCACAGAGGAGGAAAGAAACCAGAACTTATTCACATTTAAGAAGCTGCAATCGGAGAAATTTAGACTTTTTGTTTCTTAACAAATAACTAAAATAGTTGGTGAATAATTTAGCGGGAGCAGTTAAGTTAATAACAAATGTGCATTTTGCGATAAAAAGCAACAAATTTGTCACAGAAGATGCAGGTTTATATGTTATGAAAAGATATATAGATATCAGGGCGCTTGGAAATTTGGCTCTTGAGGGCGCTAAATATTACTAAACATAAATAAATAATAAAAAAGAACAATGCAGTGATGGAAAGCTGAAGATCTCGCCGTCCTAAAGGCGTATTGGTTGTCGTTCTATCATGACGTTAAAGGGGTGAAGTTTGACCCTGAAGTGACCTTCGTTTATTTGGTTTTCATGTTTTTCTCAGGTTAAAAGATTTGAAAAAAGCACACTTATAAAATAAAACAAAACCTGTCTGTGATCTTCTGACATCTGATCAGCTTGAACACACCTCAGAATTCATCAAGACTCATAAAGTCAGTTTTCTGCAACAATTAGGATTATTTAGCGCCTAATTGGTGGCCGTTTTGAAAAATGGCTGCCACGGACCTCAGGGGTCAAATTGTCGGCGCCCCGATATCTATATCTTTTCATAACATATAAACCTACATCTGTGCCAAATTTGTTGCTTTTATCGCAAAATGCACAGCTGTTATGAATATGTTTTTGTGGCAAACTGACACATAAATCAATGAAACTTCCAGAGGATGCGATTCAGTGAGGATGAGTCCGTCCTGAAACTCTTCCTCCTCCCCAAAACGAGACCAAAACTAACGATGCATTCAGGCGTCAACCTGTAACAGTCAAATATTTCCAAGGTTATCACCAGGAAGTTCCTTTAAAAGGCCGACGAGGTGTCAAATATCTCCGTTTCATCAGTTAAGATGTCCGAGACGACATCCTCAAACGTCTTGTTTTGTCCACAACTCAAAGATATTCAGTTTACTGTCACAGAGGAGGAAAGAAACCAGGAAATATTCACATTTAAGAAGCTGCAATCGGAGACTTTTTTTTTCTTAAGAAATAACTCAAATAGTTTGTGATTAATTTAATAGTTTACGAGTAATGAATCGTTGCAGATCTCCCCTTCAGAGCATCACTTTATCACTCCTATTGTCTTTGATTAGTGCCACACAGGCGGCTACACATGGAGGTAATGGGAAGATGATTATTTTTACATAACAAAATGATAAGAATTATTATTCTACATGTTTTATTCAGCCCATATTCCATCTGGTTTAGTTCAGTTCTGAAGCTAAAATCTGCTGATTGGTCCTATAAGACAAGTAAAGTAAAGTAAGTATGCATGCAGAGGGTGGTTGGTGGGATTCACCAGAAACAGTCTCAGTGTGCCACCAGGTGTTGCACGATAACCTGTCACATTTCTGTTAGTTAGTTTCCCTCTCGAGGAGAAGAGAAAACATCAGTCCAGCTGATTTATTCCAACTGATTCCTTCATAATAATAAACAGGTGAGAATGTAAATCTGCGTCTGTAATCAGCGATACGTCATTACGCCTTTTGGAGCATAAAGAACATCCTGAATGACAGATGAAATGTACGTTTGTAGCAGTTTATTGAAGAGATAATAAAAGTAAAATGTGATTTAATATACATTTTGTGTTTCCTTTCCTTTCTGCTTTATGGGGGTTTAATTATTGTTTAATATGTGAAAGAGTTTAGTTCAGAGGTCAGCGACCTGCGTCTCTTCAGCTCCTCTCCAGCGGCTCTCTGTGGAGGTTTAAACATGGAAATGAATAACTGGTCTTTGTTTACATTTTCATTGTTATTTATCATTGTTGTAGGTCTGTGGTACGACGGTACGACGGAGTATTAGGGCCATATTGAGGAAAAAAATAAATCTGAGATTTAGAGAATAAAGTCAGAATATTACGAAAATAAACTCATAATATTATGAGAATAAAGACATAATATTATAAAGTAGTAATTTAACGTGTTATTTTTTCTTTTTTTTCTCGTAAAGTTATGACTTTTTTTCGTAATATTACGACTTTATTCTCGTAAAGTTATGACTTTATTCTCGTAATATTACGACTTTTTTTCTCGTAAAGTTATGACTTTATTCTTGTAATATTACGACTTTTTTTCTCGTAAAGTTATGACTTTATTCTTGTAATATTACGACTTTTT